>BSBK01005336.1:0-222500 GCA_027943335.1 Chamaecyparis obtusa
TATGCAAACCCATCGTTGCCTGCAAGAACCCTTAAGATATACTAGTATCAATTAATGTAACCTAAGTTCCCTTAGAACACTTATCACACCAATGACCCATTAACATTCTTGGACCATTATACATCCCTTATGATATTTTAAGATACATATGACCCCTTCGGATCGTCAAGACCCATTAACATATCTTAGGTTATCCAAGGACACATTTATGTATCTTAGTTAAAATTAATACATACGAGGATCCACTAATGTAACCTAGGACCCCTTAGGATCTCTTTTGTTACCCACGACCCCTTAAGACACTCTAGGACCCTTATCCATCCCTTACACTATCTTAAGACACATAGGACCCATTGTTTCCCTCAAGAAACCTTAAGACATACTAGGTTAATTAATGTAATGTAGGATCCCTTAAGACCACTTATTGTACCTACGACCCATTAACATTCTAGGACCCTTATCCATCCCTTATGAAATCTTAAAACAAATATGAAACCTTAGGACCCCCAAGACCCATTAAAGAATATTAGGATGTCATAGGACCCATTGATGTATCTTATGTTCCATTAATGCATACATGGATCCATTGTCACCCTAAATACCCCTTAAGAAATACTAGGATCCCTAAGGACATCTTATGACACATACAACCCCTTAAGACATCTTAAGATACCTTAGAACATCTTAAGATACCTAGGACCCATTAGGATCCCTAAGACACATTAATGTATCTTAGGATGACTTGGGACCCATTCATTTATCTTAAATTCTATTAATACATAAGAGGACCCATTTGTTTGCCTCTAGGACCGTTAAGATATACTAGCATCAATTAATTTAACCTATAATCTCTTAGAAGCATTTATGACACCTACGAAGCCTTAAGACATTCTAGGAATTTTATCCATAGGTTATGACATCTAAAGACACATATGACCCCTTTAGACCTCCAAGACCAATTAATGTATCTTAGGATTCCCTAGGACCCATTCATGTATCTTAGGTTCTATAAATTGATATGAGGACCCATTGTCACCCTAAACAACCCTTAATACATACGAGAATCAATTAATATAACCTAGGATCTCTTAGGACTACTTACAACACATGTGACCCCTTAATACATTCTAGGAAACTTATCCATTCCTTATGATATCTTAAGACACATAGGACCCCAAAGACCCATTAATGTATTTTAGTAAATGTTGTAGGACCCATTCATGTATTTTAGGTTCCACTGATCTTATTGAAATTATTAAAATAATTTGGTTTTAAATTTCTTTTAAAGTTATTAAATATTAGGATTCTCTCTCTCTCTCTCTCTCTAAATAATGTACATATGTTTTAGAGATACATGTATAAATGTTATTCATGTAGAGTAAGATGTTAAAATAATCCTAGGAGGACCAAGCCTTAGTACATCATAGTATCCATTAAGACACTTAGAGGACCCAACTAGTACACCTTAGGACCCTTTAGGACCCCTATTGTGACATCCAAGGACCCTTTTGGACTATTAGTATGTTCCCTAGGTTCTTTTACGACCCCTATTGTGAAAAAAATCTATAAGAACCCTTATCATCTTTAAGACCTAGAATGTGACCATTTAAGACCTAATAGGACCTCTAAAGACTTAATAAGACTAGACTTAAGACCTAATAGGAATAATATGACCTATTAAAACCAATTAGTACATCCTAGGACCCTTAAGACCTAATAAGACCACTTACTTGACCTAATATGACCTATTAATACCAATTAGTACATCCAAGGACCCTTTCGTACACTATTAGTACACTCTAGATAGGTTCCTATTGTGACATAAAACTCTTTAAGAACCCTTAGGATCCTTAAGACCTAAAATATGACCACTTAAGACCTAATAGGACCTCTTAAGACTTAATAAGACTAGACTTAAGACCTAATAGGACTAATATGACTTATTAAAATTAGTTAGTACATCCTAGGACCCTTAAGACATAATAAGACCACTTACTTGACCTAATAGGACCTATTAATACCAATTAGTACATTCAAGGATCCTTTAGGACTATTAGTATAGTATAGTATTGTAAATTTAAGTATAATTTTATATATTTAGGTATTTGTTTCCATTTTACATGTAGTTATAACATGTAATCAAGTACTTAATTATTAACACTTAGCTTTCACATGTTACATATAGATGGCCACTCTGGATGTACCTCACACTCCTGATATAGTGACCATTTTTCATATTGCTGAGATAGAGATGGCTCAACTTAGAGAGTCCATACATACATCTCTAGTAAATGGAATATACAAAGATACTTGCATCACTATATTGAGAAGTTTGGAGGAGATGACTGTGAGATTGAGATCCCAATCTTCCTTCATGTCTCAGGTAGTTGATAGTATTTTTTTAGAGTTGAGAGCCAAGGTCTTAGGTGATGTTTCCTTGGAGACGGTTCAGAGCCATGTCCCCAAAGAAATCATCAAATGAAATTTTTTCCCATTTTATGAGGGGAAGCCCAAGGTGAGGGCGTATCAGGTCACATGGTGTATGATTCCTCAAATCGCATGCATGATATACCCTCATTTTCTTGCAGCACATGGTTGATATCCTAATAACAACCAGATAATTTTATATTTTGCACAACAATTGTACACGGAGTTCCGTTTGGGACTCAGGGTCAACTATTTATATCTTTCTAGATATTACAACCAAGAGCGTAGTAGAGTTGCAGACCGCGATCAGTATTGTAGGGATGATCAAGTTGTACATCCTCATAGATAGATGGTTGGACAAAGGACTCTGGAAGTGGCTGCTACTGCAGATAGAGTGGTCATTGCTTCTTAGAGGGGAGTAGTGGACATGATAGGGAAGATTTCTTCTACAACTACCTCCATCACTTTAGATAATGTGGGAAGATATATTTTGACTAGACTTAGTCAAGCTAGATCATCTTCTAAGGCTTCATCTAGTAGTGTTGCAGGGGTAAGTGATGAGGCATATAGAGCTATAGGTCTTCTTGCACCTAGAGAGATATGAGCACTTTCTAGTCATCATAGTCATTTAGATGTGGTGCTTTACTTTTTGGAGGATCTCATGTAGACATATTCTTATATTTCTAACATGTAGAGGATCTCAGTAGATTCAGTCAGAGATGTCTTTAGACTTGCACAAGGTCATGTAGTTCCACTGTACATTTAGTCAGAGATGTCATTAGACTTGTATAGGGTCTTGTAGTTCCAATGACATAGGACACACCATCTAGTCAGGTACAACATAGTTCACAACACTTTGCAGAATGCTCTACACCCACAGATTAGTCTACAACTGTAGAGATAGATATATAGGTTGGAGATGTACACATCATGACTAAGGTCCTAGATACAATTGATGAGAAATTATGCAGGTTGAGTTAGGTGGACATTGGCACTGATGCTGGATCATTTATAAATTTTTTATTGCATCCTAGTGGTTCAGGCTCTAATTCACTCCCCTCCCAGCCAGTGTCACCCCTACACTCTTCATTACTTAGGAAGTTCAAGACTAAAGGTGGTGTGGGCGATGCAATTTTTGTTGATGATATGATGGTGCAACGCGTTGATGATCCTCCTTCTCCTGAGACCCAGGTATATAAATTTTTATTTTCTCCTTTCTAGGAGTTTTAGTGAACAATTAGTTGTAGATGTGTGTATTTATGTTTATTCAATGTATAATATTTTGTAGGAATAGTTAGAAAAGTACATTACCTCTATTTTAGGCTTGGAGCATCTTCATATGAGAGATTAAATATATGTGAAACCTACTAGTGGTTAGGTAAGTTTTAGATATATGTAGGTTTAAGCATGCATGTGTACACTTGAAACATGTATTTATATATTTCAAGTACTTTACATAATATATACTATGCACATGCATATAACCAATTGTCGTACTAGATTTTCAAGGGTCAGTTGATGCTTCATAGCTAGAGGATGCTCATGACACTCGGTTAGAGCACATTACCTCTAATGTAGGCTCTGAGAATCTTCATAGGAGAAATTCAATAGATGTGACACCTACTAGTGGTTAGGTAAGTTTTAAAAATATGTAAGTTTAAACACACATTTGTAATATTTTAAGTATAATGTACATGCATTCATATTCATAGGGATCAGTCGCTACCTCATAGCCAGAGGATGCTCATGGTAGTCAGTCAGAGGGTCGGTCTATTCGTATGCACCTAGATGACTCCCTAGTTTAGGACATGTTGCACAAATCTTTGATTTGAGACTCATTGTATATGTCATTATTATGTCATTATTAAGGGGATCTAGAATTAATATCATTGAAAACAACAAGTTAATACATGTAACTAATGGACAATAACTATTCTAACTCATTCTAGAACTAACACATGTCATAAGTAATCTAACTAATTTCATCATTTTTTAGTGTTCAAACTAATGTCTTAAGTGGATCTTTAATTAATAAGCAATCTTAAGGGGAGGTCTTAAGGGGATCTAGAATTAATATCATAAAAATAACTAGTTAATACATGTAACTAATGGATAATAAGTATGATAAAAATCATTGAATAATCAAAGCATACATATAAAACCATACATGTATACAAGCATATATATATAAAAGAATACATAAAATTCTATATATTAAAACTATTGAAACATCAAATATGTCCATCATATATCAATAAATTATAGTCCATCATATGTTTAAATATATAAACAAAGTATATCAATTTAATCCAGAGGTATCAAGTAGGTCCTAACACATGAAATCAGTATACATATTATACATTATAGACCAGCTCAAGTGGTTCAGACCTTTCATGGAGAACATGTAATATTCTCTCATGATCATCACTATCTAGTCTCCACTTACGATGTCCACATTAAGATTTAACTATATGGAGACAAATGGAGGTGGCAACTACTAGGTGACTATATTGAAATGCCTTATTCTATGGTTGGTAATCAAAAAAGTGAATACCATGTTGAATTAATTTGATTTTCTTGAAATATGTTCTTCTTAAAACAATTGAACCCGCAGTTCATAAATTTCAACAATATAAATTTAATCAAACTAAATTTGAAATTTGTTAAAAGGTTGAAATTTAAAATTTACAAATTAAGTTCAATATATTGATGTAAAGAATGTACAAACCTATGGGAAGAACATTCCATCACTTTCTTCAGGTTCAAGTAACGTCATCCTCTCTACAATACAACTCAGTAAATAATAACCAACTTCTTCTACATCTCCACGCTTAGCAATCACTCCAAAGACATCTGCTACATATTAAATTTATGTATACATGTGAGATCTTAAAATTTAATTAGTTCAATCTATAGATCTATCTATCTATCTATCTATACATGTAGCTCAATGAACCATATGATGTGAAATATATATACTTACCAATTTTGACCAATCCCGAGATATGATCATAATCAGTAGAAATCAAAGGGACATAATCAAAGTTTTCATCTTTATCTCTATCAAATGTATCAGTAACAACTAGTGGCACTAGATTCTATGCACCTACATATCCACAGTCTTGATTGATGCATTCCTCATAATTGTCAGTAATGCAGTGACAAAAAAAGTATGAGTAGTCCCTAGTGTTCAATGTCCAATCACAACAATTCATACTCATATCTGAATGCAAAGATTGCATCCTTTCTATACAATTGCAACCATGCATAATTTTTCCATCCACACCTAAAAAAATATAAATATAAATTGAATAACGAATATATAAAAAAATTTAAACACTCAAGAATAATTTAAAAATGTGTGCATACCTTTTAGCCCCCAAAATTTTCTATGTGGCACCACTTGAGTCAATCCCGATGACATGTCATTCTCATTTGGTGTGAAATTTTTCTTGCACCATTCAGCAACATCATGTGCATTTTTTATATGAACTCCCTTATAATTCATTTGATACTTTCGTAGAGAACGTTTGATGCAAGCTCCAACACCATCATGTTAACCTTTTCTATGTCCACTCTCAAAGAAACTCCAAACATGTGGTATGTTTTCATTACAATGATATCTACATAGTGCATAAAATGGTCTTGATGATTTGAATTGTGTAGCATATCCATCTAACCAAACATAATGTTTATTAATTTTTATACCTCTTTCTTTCAAATTTGCAAAAAATGTATCTTGAAGCAGTGTTCTACATAACGAATATCATGCTCTCTATCATCACTTATATAAAAATGATATTCCTTCTTGATGATCTATGCTTCAAATGTGCTCTGAATAACATCCAAATCTAATTGTGCTTGTCGATAACACACATGTACCATAATAGTAATTTTCTCTAAAAAATAGTATTCTGATTGAATTACCTTTTGATGAACAAAGGAATAGTTTTATGCAAAATCAATAACTAATACAATAGTCCCAAGTGGGAAATTGTCTCTCAGTGTTTGGAATTGTCGTGCTTGGCACTTTACAAAAAAAGCATGATGAATGTAGGGTTGAATTAATATTTTAAGTTTGTCCATAAATATTCCAACATTTATCTCCTCTTCAGCATATTCTAACCTTTTGCATTCTTTCCCAATTTTTTTTTCATTCTTTACATATTTGTAACTCTTACAATTTACCATCGTTGTTACATCAATATTTCATTTTTCAAAGGAAAAAGAGACAAATCAACACATGTTTGACATATTCCTTTTATGCAATTTATTTGTCCAGCTACATCATCTCTTTTGTCACATAAAATGGATGAGATGAACTCACTTCATCTAGTAGGAGGAGCATTTTCAAAACCATAAGTGTCTTCTACAAACGTTTGAAAAACCTGATAGTTGAGATCGAATTCAATATGATAACAACAACAAGTTTCAAACACTTTGTTTGTCCTGATATAATATGGCTTTAATTTTTCAAACAATGTTTGCCCAATCTTTATATTAGGATTTGAACTACAAAATGACACATACATTTCATGTTGTGTTTTGTCCAACCAATGTTTCGTATGATATTCTTATTGATTAGCTAAAATTCTATGTACGATAACATCTCTACTGCTTGATGAAGGATGTGTATTATAATTCCAAAATAATGTGACCAAATTCTTGATTCCTCAATCAATCCTATCACAACAAGGATCTCTACACATGATTTCCCAATTGCCTTCCAAGGTGATATAATTCAAAAGTATTCTCCTATTAACATATCGTGATATTATTTTCCTACTAAAGCCAATCTGAGATGAAACTAAAGATATCTATCTTTTTCAAAGCATAGTGTTACCTACAATGGATGTCAACATAACTTTTCTTGTAATGGTCTTATCTTTAGTTCAAGATCAATTCCCTACCTTGTTCAAACCTTTCCTGAGATTTTTAATCATATCAAATTGCATGTCAACAACTTTTCTGTTCTTTGATGTTGTGCGTATACCCAATAATTTTAATGTCCCTTCCAAATTTTTCTTTATAAGTACAACTAAAAGAAATTGGGCTTGTTCACGTGTTTCAAAATTATCAAATTTAGCCAATATTTCTCTTGCTATCATATTCATTGATCTTTTCTTAGAAAGACTTAAGGGTTGAACATTAGCAAGTGATCTCAAATTCTCCACATCTATTGTAAGTAAATGATCTAAGTTTCTATAGTTAATATTTCTCTCTATAGTTTGACCTAAATTTAAAAGTTCATCTATGCCAATAGGAGCACGTAATCCTAACCCTTCTCCAACATCAATTGCTTGAGCTTCCATAGGGAGTGATCTCGACCCTTCTTCAATGTGTAATTCTTTGATTTGACTTGACCCTCCTACTTTAGCTTGTTCTTCAACTTATTTAGTTTTATGATAATATACATGAATGAAGCTTCATGATTTCTTTGTTCAGTACTAGGTGACCTTTTTATAGAAGATTTACTTTTTCTTCCCTTCTTGTTCCCCATTTCTTCTCTCCAAAAATGTCTTCCAAAAGATCTCCAATAAAAATTCTCTTCTTCAAATAATAGTTTGATCTAATATTTCTCCTCTCTAAAATTATGCTTTTGAAAAAAATAGAAATAGTAATCCTCCTCCAAAAAATGCCTTTGTAAAATTTGATCAGTAATAGAAAAAGTGAATTAATTTAGTGCAATTCGGTAGAAAATACAAAGAAAATGTTTTAGTTTTATACCATTCTAATTTTTTTACAAAACAAATTCATAACTAGCCGACCTACTTCTCTCAAAGTTTGCTAGGAAAAATTCCTGTGGGGTTTTTCTATACTAGACTTTTCACATTGGGGTCTTTGAGAGAAGACCCTCAAGTGCCTTTGCGCGAAGGGCGGTCTTCGCTCAAAGGCACCTAAATTGAAATTTTTCCCTTAGAAAAAAAGTAAACTACAAAAAAATGGGCTTTCAAGGCCTAAGACAAGGACCAAACAAGATAATTTTTTCGAACATACGATGTCAAATGATGCTATTCAGAACAAGGGTTCTAATGAATATAATTTGAATACATATTGAGTTCATTATCACTTTTAAATATTACTTTAACTAAACATAGGTTGTTTGGTAATTCAACAACCCATCTCTTCAAGACTTCGAGAAAAATAGTAAATTAAAAAAAAATTATGAAAAATATGTAGGAAAGGAGTATTTGTGTTACCTTTCTATAAAAAAAGAAAAAAACAAATTTTAATATACACAGATCAAGTTAGAGCGAGCTAAGTGAGCTTATGTCTAAATTATAATTATTGTCACTTTAGAAATTAATAAACTATGAAATATTGACCCAAAATGAATGAAACCAATTGCATCCTTTAGATATTGAAGTTACAAATATAATCTCGAAATAATTACATCATTAGCATATTTTTAAAAAAACATTATACTGATCCAAGTGAGAGTTACTCCTTAAAAACATAGTTTTTTCACACAAACCACTTTTCGAAGAAGGAAAAATGAATTTTAATTTAAAAAATATATTTAGAAACTAGAAATAAAATTCTAAAAGACTCTAGTTTATATCATCTTCAAATTCCTAATAGTTTTGCGACAACAGGTGTTCGAAAGTGAAGTTTTTTCTCAGAATGTTGATCTCTATGTCAAAGCTTGTCAAAACGTGGGACACACTATTGTTGGACCACCCACACAGTTACATCATATAGACCTTAGCCATACCAAGTTAATGTCCATTTATTGCACTATCGTCTTTCTCTTTAATTTTCATTAAAAACTAAAAAAATCTGCATTTCTCCACTCAAATTTTCTATAGTATATAAGGATTAATCAATTTTGTTGTTCTTTTATAAAAATTATAATCAATCCTTACTTGACTATCCCTTTCTCATACTTGTCTCTTATAGGAACCCGTATCTAAGCTTATCCATGTGTTTTCCTTTCTCTTCCTTCTTTCATTACTCTTCCTTCATTTTCATCCACCTCACATGATGTCTCTCTATATATCTCACAATGGCGACCACTTTAATAATAAACCCCTATTAGATGAGGCTAAGTTTTTCACCCACCAAAATCTAGCACCACTTGTCTCTCCTCCAAAGTAGCTCCCTTGAAGATATGACCTAATCATAATCTCTTCACTTGAATACTCCTTAAAAAATATCATCATCACCCATCTTGAGGGGCTAGAGACATAACAAGGTTTATGATATATTATCCACACTCTCAATCATGTCCCTTTAGGAAAACTCCCTTCTATCCCTATGATCCACCCTTTCAAACCTTACTCTCACTTATCCTGCTTGCTCCTATCTTAGCGCTATTGTCACTCCTATCTTATGATGCCATTAACTTCACAACCCTTTCCACTGTTATCAAAACATGAAAATGTTACATGTCCTACTTTAAATGTCCTAACCTATGCCCCTAACCCTCTCATTTACGACCTAGCTCAAGAAATGTCAATAATTTAATGCTAGTTGTATGTTCCCTCATCATCTTATATCTTGGGGGGTGGAAACTTAAACTCCCTCAATAACATAATATGCTTGGATATAATAAATCACGCACAAGAACTATAGTTCATAATGCTAATCTCTTTGGACTTTCTTATCACCAAAGCATGTCCCCCCTTACATATAGTTTTATTCTAAATTTTGATTTCATAAGATTATCCTAGGAATTATTTGTATTAATACTATGGAAAGATAACTAGAAGACATCTATGTGTGTGTAAGAAATAATACAAGGGAAGTTCTGTGTAATAGTACAAGGGTGAGTAATTGTGTGTCTAGATGTGTGTTTTTGATAAATTTATTTGAATAAATATAGAGAGAGTAAGATTATTAATTTAATAGTTAAGGAGCTATGTACCCATGCATGTAAGTGTAATAAAGTAAACATAAGCCTTTACATGTAAAATAAAACTATTCTATGTAATCATATATATGTTGTTTGTATTGGTTTCTATATGGGTGGAAGCAAGGTTTTTCTATTCATTTTATGCACTCTTTCCTCTTCCCTCTCACTCCTCACCTCTTTATCTCTTCCCTCCCTAGGTCTCTCACTAACTCATTGTCTAACTCTTCCTCAATCTCATCTTACTCCTCTCTCTTCTATTTATCATTTTCTACATGTTTGTTTGTAGTAAATACATTTGAATTAGTTGCAACTACTCTGGTATACATACTTTCAAAATGTGGAAGCATAGACAAGAGGTGAGAACTTTTATGAGACCATATTTCTTATTTATTTACAAGAAATTCTAGATCCATATTCTATATTTCATTTCTCCAAGCTTTCCATATTTTTTTTTCAATTATGAATTTTTTACCTTTTTAAATGTATGGTTGAATTCTACAAGGGTGCCAACATCCTTATACCAAAATTGGCCCATGTTCCTCCTATTAGAAATTTATTGTTTACAATAGGTTCCTATTATCTTACATTTACTAGCTTATCAGTTTTGATCTTTCATTCTTATTAAATTTTTAAAATAACTTTAAACAATATTGTCATTCATAAATTTAATCATTTAGTAAATCAATCAATTTCTTCTTTTATTATCATTTTTCGATCAAGTCTCATTTTTTAAAGAATTTTGTCTAAAACATATTAAATGATCTAATTAAATGGAAAACTAGTTTGTTATTTAGTTGGTAGAGAATTTAAATTTTTATTATCTTAAGTAAACCTATTTATGATACCGTGCTAATTAAATCCTAAGATAGATGTTTAAAAAAAATTGCTAATTTGAATCATGTAGGCTATCTATATTTGTAGTAGGCTTGGTATGAATCCCAACCTTCATTATTTAATCCTTTCTTCATCCTTAAAAGGATTCTTTCTCTCTAAATAAAAAACTCCAATTCGACTATTTGAAAATTAGTTAATTCTACTTTGATTTTTTTGCCACATCCAACAAAACTTTCTTTTTGAGTAAGCATACACATAGTCACAACATATAGACCTTAGCCCAACCGAGTTAATGTCCATTTACTATACTATCACCCTTCTCTTTAAATTTTATTAAAAACTAAAAACTTCTACTTTTTTCTACTCAAATTTTCTATAGCATATAAGGATAAATCAATTTTTGTCATTCTTTTATAGAAATTATAATGAATCCTTACTTAACTATATCCCTTTCTCATACTTATCTCTTATAGGAATCCACATCTAAACTTATCCTCATGTTTTCCTTTCTCTTCCTTCTTTCATCACTCTTCCTTCATTTTCATCCACCTCACATGATGTCTCTCTACATATCTCACAATGGTGACTGCTTTGATAATAAACCCCTATTAGATGATGCTAAGTTTTTCACCCACCAAAATCTACCACCACTTGTCTCTCCTCCAAAGTATCCCACTTGAAGATATCCCCTAATCATAATCTCTTCACTCGAATGCTCCTTAACAAATATCATCATCACCTATCTCGAGGGGCTAGAGACATAACAAGGTATGTGATATATTATTGACACTCTCAATCATATCGCTTTAGGAAAACTACCTAAACTATCCCTATGATCTACCCTTTCAAACCTTACTCTTTACTTATCTTTCTTGCTCCTATCTTAAGCACTATTGTCACTCCCATATTATGATGCCATTAACTTCACAGCCCTTTCCATTCTTATCAAAACATGAAAATGTTACATCTCCTACTATAAATGTTCTAACCTATGCTCCTAACCCTCTAATTTACCACCTAGCTCAAGGAATGCCAATAATTTAATGCTAGTTATATGTTTCCTCATCATCTTATATCTTGGGGGATGGAAACTTAAACCCCCTAAATAATATAATATGCTTGGATATAATAAATCATGCACAATAACTATAGTTCATAATGCTAAGCTCTTTGGACTTTCTTATCACCAAATCATGTTCCCCCTTATCTATTTTTATTCTAAATTTTGATTTCATAAGATTATCCTAGGAATTATTTGTATTAATACAATGGAAAGATAACTAGAAGATGTCTATATGTGTGTAAGAAATAATACAAGGGAAGTTTCATGTAATAGCACGAGGGTGAGTAATTGTGTGTCTACATGTGTGTTTGTAATAAATTCATTTGAATAAGGTGAGAGAGTAAGATTAAATTAATTTAAACTTTTTATAGTTAAGGAGCTATGTGCCCATGCATGTAAGTGTAATAAAGTAAACATAATCCTTTACATGTAAAAGAAAATTATTTTGGGTATGTGTAGGATCATGGTACGCTGAAAAGTGGCGATGTGAAAAAAACCTATTTTCACTCGTCCAAAAGCACACAAGTGCATATATTGAATTTTTAGTAGGCCTAGGTGTCAGTACATCTGGCCAAGCCAAAAGCCAAAGAAAAAGGCTTAATCAGATATTCAATATTATCAAATATCTGATATTTTCCAGTAAATATAAATCTGTATACCCCAACCACATTCAACATTTTCTCACTATGAAAATGTGAATGTGGCTAGGGCTTTCAGATATCCACTTTGAAATCCCCTATCAAATTTTTCTTTAATCCAAGGTAAGTCAAATCTTCAAATTTTTACTGGTTTTATTATTTTTATTGTTTTTTAATAAAAAATTATAGTTTTTATATAAAAATTAGGGTTGAAATGAGTTTTTTATTATTTTTAAAAATTCATTGTAATTATCTATATGTTTTTTTATTATAACTAGAAATGGAATAAAAAAACCCTCCCAATGATCTCGCAAACAATACAAAACCACCTCCCAACAGTTCCCCACTTTTGGAAGACATACCTGTTGTTGTCATATTTTTGCACATTTTGGAAGCCTAATTACTAGATGAGCTAATGTACCCTAGTTTGTGTTATTAGGTGATCTGGATTAAGATTTATGTTCATTTCATTGAAAATACATGAAAAAAGGAAAGGAAATGAATTGCATCTATATCTATGCATACATCTATCTGTAGCATTTGTACTAAGCAAAAAGGGAAAGAACTGGAAGAAAGGAGCATCTATCTAGGCTCACACAGGCCATGACCATAGCCTTTACCAGAAGTGAATAGATGAGTGCAGATATACATAAAGAATAATTGATATGGGGGTACCAGACATTGTCTAGTATTGGTGTCTGGATCCAGTCCTGTCCAGTGAGCTGCTGAGATCCAGAACCTACAAGAGGTGAAGAGAGGAGATGGGTTAGATCCAATGGATCTATGAAATGGATGGTATCAAAAAATCATAGAATTTATACATACACTTTACCATGCACCTCTAACAAAGGCTGTGCTTAGGGCATGTGCATGAGAATCATCCAAAGAACCAAAAGGCACCATGGTTTTTACTAACATGTTTGTTTCATGTGCAGATATGAGGAAGCCGACCCTTAATCCGAAGGTTTATTCTTATTAAAGAAATCTCACATCCTGAGAGTATTCCAATGTTTCACAGGATTGCTAGGTTTTATACTTAGCCATCACGGGTGCAATCCCTAGTGACAACAGTTTTTGGCATGCCCAGTGGGACAAAGACTCGGTGAGTCTATTTTCCTAGAAATTTTTATGCAAGTTATTGTGTGGTATGAGCAGTAATGATGTTTTGAGATCATACCTAGTGACTCTAATGGTGTTTTATGCATATCAGTATATAAGCTTATGAGTGTGATTCCAGCTAGGTAGAGTAAGAATCCTTTGGTGTATGCAGAGCTACCATCTATCAAGATGTCTAAAGCAGCCTAAGCTAGTGCATCAAAATCTACAAATCTTACTCCCAATCCTACCCCTAAGCCTACACACATTCCTACAAGTGCTTCCCCAATCCATTCAATACATGTACTACTACCTATAAAAGAAGCCCCTGTAATTCAAGTTCCCTTAAATCCTCCAATGGCTCAACCTAGATTGCATCCTTTTGTAGATTTCAATCAAGGAAATCCTTTAAATTTGCAACAACATGATGAAATACCTATATCAGCCCTCAAGAGCTTGCCTATGTTTACAAGAGAGGATCAAACCTCAACTATTGAGCATATAAGAGATGCAGCATCCCTTTGCACCCTGCATAACATAACTCAAGATAATGTTGCTGTGAGATTACTGGCAGCCTCATTTAAGGGAAAAGCTTTGCAATGGTTTAGAAGTTTACTAGTTGGTTCTATTGCAGATTGGGATGGGTTGGGTCAAGACTTGACCAATCAGTTTGAAGACAAATCAGACCATCTTTCATTAGTTGAGCACCTAGCTACTATCAAAAGAGCATCTCAAGAATACATGATGGATTTCAATTTTAGATTTCAAAGAACATGGCATAGAATACCATCTACCACTAGGCCATCGAGCCAACATGCTTTCCTATATTATTTAAGAGCCCTCAATAGTGATATTGCTATTATGATCTAGTCATTGGGTGGGAATAACCTTCTGACAGTGTATGATCTTGCCATAAGGGCTAAGAATAGTCTAATCCAAGCTGGGAAGATAGTTCCAAGACCCCCAATGCCCATTTTTCCAGAATTACACCCTATCCTGGAATCAATCCCAGCTCTAGCATCTATTCCACCTCTTTGGTTCCTACTCAACAAGCTATTAGCTCGATTGCAAGCCAATCTCAGGACCTGGATGATATCAAGAAAGCATTGCATACAGTCTCTAATGGGTTGGTTACTATAAGTAAGAAGCTTGATTCACAACCTTCCCCACAACCCTACCAGAAATCTCTCTAGCAATCTTATCAGTAGCCTTACCATCTTCCCTATCAGAATCATTACTAGCAGAACAGGCCCCAATACTAGTAAGGCCAGAAAAATCAAATAATAAGTTACAACCAAGAAGCCAGCCAACCTTACAATCCTAACACTCCTAGTACTTCTAGGGAGTTGGTTCCTATGGCTCAAAACAATGTGGTACAAGATTACCAATGGGGATGCCCATGCAATCAGAAACATGTTCAAGGAATGTGTCTAATGGGTTATGCTCAGGCCCTCATGGTATAGAATAAAATGACCATGCCACAGGAGGTGCTTCAAGGACCAAAAACACAACAGTGTCCAATTGCCACCACAAGTGAAGTTCAGGCACCTGAGGTAGCATTGGTGAACTTTCAGAAGGAAGACTTTTGTGGGGTGAATTTCTCACCAAATGAGAACTCAACTTATACTCCCATTGCAGCCAACACAAGATCCAAGAAGGCTTTAGAGGTAGAGAAAATAGCCTCTACCAGTCAACAAGCCCCTATTGTGAATCCACAACCCAAAGAATTTCAAGCTCTATTCCTAAACCAGTCTAAAGAGATCAAAGAACTAGTCAAGGTGGCTAAACAATTGGTATCTACACAAAAAAAGGTTGTTGTACCTAAAGGACAACCTAAAGAAATTTTTGGATCCTTTAATATTATGGAAAAAATAAAGAAGACCTCCATCAGCATACCATTGATGGACACTTTGGCAATCCCTGGACAAAAGGAGATGATATTAAATGAATTAGCTAAGATTTCACCAAGTCAAGGAGCTTTTTTGGATCAACCTAAAATCCTGGTGGTTGGAACATCTCAGATGGATCAGCAAAAAGAAGAAGTTATCTCACAGCCCTCTGTTGTCTCATAGGTTAAACTTCCTCCTTTCTATGTAACTCTTATTGTTTGAAATCATTTAATTCATAACTATATGATAGATTCAGGGGCAAGTAGTTCTGTAATTTCTAATCAATTGGCAGATCTACTAGAGTTACCTTATGAACCAATAAACAAGCCTGTTGTCCAGTTGGATGGGTCATCATTCAATACCTTGGGAGTCATAAAAAACCTGAGTCTCACTCTTCATGAATGTCTTAATTTTCCAATTCCTAAAGATGTCTATGTCATAGATCTACCTCCTCATTTTTCTATTTGTCTAAGCAAAGAGGTCACTGCTAGGATAGGGGGACATCTCTCAGCTAATTGGTCTCACCTATATTTCAAAACTAGATATGGAACCAAGGTTAGAATTAAGTCTAAATATTTTGAAAAAACTCATGTTGAACCATACACCCCAAGCCCTATAAATGCTAACTTGATATATCATGAGCAAGAGCCAAGTGATTTTGAACCTGAAACTAGTGACATGAAGTTTCTTGATATGGCACTAGATGAGTGGGCTGAAGGAGATTCAAAAGAAGATGACCCTTTCAGAAATATAGATGTTTTTGGCATTGGAATGTTCATCATCCATGAGGGAGACATTGTGATACTAGAAGTGATTAAAAGGGAGGACAAAATCTCTACTAGTCATGATGATGACTTGTGGCAACTTTTCTTTGATGGGGCCAGAAGCAGGGTGGGTTCAGGTGGAGGTGTTGTCCTAATTTTTGCAAAGGGAGAAAAGTATTATTCTACTGTTCATTTATCTTTCAGCTATACTGATAATACAATAGAGTATGAAGCATTAATTCATGGCCTAGAATGGGCTAGACAGAGAGGAATCAAAAATCTAAAGTTGATTTGTGACAGTGAGCTGGTGGTCAATCAAATTTGTGGCACTAATCTCACAAAGAGTGACACATTGAAGATGTATAGGCACAGGGTCTGGGACCTGATAGAAGGTTTCCATGCCTTCAATTTAGTTTCTATTCCAAGAAATCAGAATATGCAAGCAGACAAGTTGGCTGCCATGGGAGGAAAATATGATATTCCAAAGCATGTCTTAGATCCTAATTCTCAACATGTGAAGGTCCTAGTAAGACCATCCATACCAAATAATCAAGTAAGCTGACAAGTTTTTGAAAATGATGAACAAATTTTCAATTTTCTTATTGAAGAAATTGAGCTCTCTAGGGTGAACCGGAGAAAACATGCTCATTAGTATGATGACCAAATGTTTCAGTTGAAGAGAAATAGACTACCTAAAGGATTGGTCACACTTGAGTCTATATTTAATTCTAATGATCAACTCAGAGGTGACAAGGCTAGTATAACAGTTAAAGAAGAACACTACCATTCTGTGGAGGTCCTCAAAAACAAATTCCTCAAGCTGGGAAAGGTATGAACTTAGCCTAAAACACAAGCTTTTGTTTCATTATGCCAGGAGCTTAGTGATATCTTTGCTTGGGAATACTATGACTTAAAGGGATTTGATCCTCATCTAGCCCAACACAACATTGAACTAGAGCCCCAAGCCAAGCTTGTAAGGCAGAAACAAAGACCCATCAATCCCAAGTTAGAGGTCCTAATGAAGGAAGAATTGAGAAAAATGATTGAAGCTAATATTATTTTCCCTATTAAGCACACCTCCTAGGTCTCAAACTTAGTGCCAGTGAGGAAGAAGAATGGTGAAATCTGGCTATGTGTGGATTTCAGAGACCTTAATAGGGCTTCACTAAAGGATCATCAACCATTACCATCTGTGGAGCATATTTTACAATATGTTTTAGGATCTGATAGATTTTCTTTGTTAGATGGATTTTTTGGTTATAACCAGGTCCTAGTTAGAGAAGAGGATCAATACAAGATAGCTTTCACCACTAAATGGGGCACCATGGCATACAAAAAGATGCCATTTGGGTTGTCAAATGCTAGTGCCACATTTCAAAAAGCCATGGAGATGGCTTTTGCTAGCCTAATGAACAAGTTTATTTTGGTATATCTAGATGATATAACCATTTTCTCAAAAGACACAGAGGACCACCTAATTCACCTAAGGCAGATTTTTGAAATGTGCAGAGAGTTTGGAGTCTCACTGAATCCCAAGAAATGGATTTTTTCTGTTCATGAGGGTAGACTACTAGGACACATTGTTTCCAAGAAGGGAACAACTATTGACCCTAAGAGGGTGAAGGCCATTCTAGCTCTTCCCCTACCAGCTTGCAAGAAGGGATTACAGAGTTTCTTGGGAAGGATCAACTTTTTGAGAAGGTTTATCCCAAACATTGCTGCACTCTTGAAGCCTATGATTCATATGCTTAAAAGGAATGCACCTTTCCATTGGACCAATGAAGGAAAAAGGTGCTTTGAAGAATTCAAGGAAGCAATTGCATCTTCTTCTACCCTGGTAAATCCTGACTTCTCTAAAGATTTTATATTATATGCTTTTGGGGATAAAGATAACATTTTTGCAATACTAGTCCAGCACAATGCTAAGAAACAAGAATAACTAGTAGCTTTTTCTAGCCAAGGTCTAGATGGTTATGAGCTTAACTATATGCCTGTGGAAATGCATATCCTAGAAATTGTGAGAAGTCTAAAGAAGTTTAGACACTTTTTTTCTAACAACACAGTGCACCTGATGGTTGCCCATCCTTGCATAAAGGATTTCCTGTTACATAAAGATCTAAGTCATAAAAGAGTTGGCTGGGTCACCAAGGTTATGGAGTATGATGCTTAGATCAAGGTGACCAAGCTGGTTAGAGGGAAAGGACTTTGTGAATAGCTTAATGAGAAAATAATAGATCCAGACCAGCAAGAAGAAGTTGTCTTAATGAATCAAGAAGCCAAATAGAGCACAAGCTGGACAACAGAGATGAAGTGTTACCTTGCTACTAGCTAGTGACCTAAAGGCCTTAGGAGGAGTAAAAGAAGGTACTTTAGACCCCAGGCTATTCCTTTTTTTGTTATTGATAATGTTCTATATAGAAGAGATCATGTTGGTGTTTTATTAAGATGTGTTGAAACTGATCAAGTAAGGAAAATACTGAAAGAGTTTCATGATGGAGGTTCTGGTGGACACTTTGCTACCAGAACTACTACTCTTAAGGTTCTAAGAGCTGGTTATTACTAGCCTAGTCTGTATCAAGATGCTTTTGATTGGGTGAGAAGATGCAAGAATTGATCCTTTTTTGTTGGAAAACAAACACTGGCTGCCCTTCCCCTTCATCTAGTTGAGGTAGAACAACCTTTCTCAAAGTGGGGACTAGACTTTATTTGACCTATCAACCCACCATCTAGTGTTGGACACAAATGGATACTCACTGCCACAGACTACTTCACCAAGTAGATAGAAGCAGTAGCATTAAAGGAGGCTAATGAGACCTCTATTTTGAAATTTTATTAGGATATTATATCTAGATTTGGTACTCCAGATTCAATCGTATCAGATAATTCCATGGCTTTCCTGGGAGCTAGAATTTTAGAGTGGGCACTCAAGCATGGAATCTTTCTGAGTAATTCTTCTAACTATTACCCTCAGGGTAATGGCCAAGTAGAATCAACTAATAAGAACTTTCTCAAAATAATCAGAAGAACTATAGAAGGAAATCAGAGAGACTGGCATAGCAAGTTAAAACTAGCCTTGTGGACTGATAGAATAACACCTAAGAGGGCTACTCATAATTTTCCTTACACATTGGTATATGGAAAGGAGGCCAGGATTTCCCTATCTACTAAACTACCTACCTTGAGTCTGATTAAAGAGATTGATCTCATGTGGGAAGATGCTATGCAGGTCAGGATGGCAGAGCTTATTGAACTTGAAGAAACAAGAAAAATGGAATTTGAAAGATTGGAGGTTCATCATACCCAGGTCAAGAGAATTTTTGACAAGATAACAACACCTAAAGCATTTAAAGGAGATTTAGTTCTCAAGTGCGTTAAGAAAAGCATAAACCATGGAAACACACTAAGTTTGATGCTATATGGACTGGACCATTTATGGTGATTAGATGCAAGGCCCACAATGCTTATCAGCTGGCCAGCATGGATGGAGAGGAGCTGCCCATTCCAGTGAATGAGATTCATCTCAAGGCTTGCTTCTGAGGTTATTTCTACCCTGTATTTTAGTAGTGTTAGAAGTTTTGGCTTTTTGTTTTCCCTAAGTGCCTAGAACAAGTTGTTCCAGTTCAGTTTTTTTTCAGCTTTCAGTTGTTTTAGTTAAGTTTGGTTAGCAATAAGCCTGAATAGTTGTTAGGCAGTTAGTTTCAATTTTTTTGGAGAGGAGTTTTGTTTTGGTTGGATTTTGGTCAGTTGTTAGTGACTTTGTGCCCAATAGATCTTCAAGGAAGCTGGTCGGGATGCTTAGCAGGCAAGCACTCCAAAGAGGTCACCAGAATGTTGTCATATTTTTGCACATTTTGGAAACATAATTACTAGATGAGCTACTATACCCTAATTTGTGTTATTAGGTGATCTAGATTAAGATTTGTGTTCATTTCATTGTAAATACATGAAAAAAGGAAAGGAAATGAATTGCATCTATATCTATGCATACATCTATCTGTAGCATTTGTACTAAGAAAAAAGGGAAAGAACTGGAAGAAAGGAGCATCTATCTAGGCTCACATAGGTCATGAGCATAGCCTTTACTAAAAGTGAATAGATGAGTGTAGATATACATAAAGAATAATTGATATGGTGATACTAGACATTGCCTGGTATTGGTGTCCAGATCGGGTCCTGTCTAGTGAGCTCCTGAGATCTGGATCTTGTAAGAAGTGAAGAGAAGAGATGAGTTAGATCTAATGGATCTATGTAATGACTGGTATTAAAAAATCATAGAATACATACATACACTTAGCTATGCACCTCTAACAAGGGCTGTGCTTAGGGCATGTGCATGAGAATCATCCAAAGGACCAAAAGGCACCATGGTTTTTACTAACATGTTTGTTTCATGTGTAGATATGGGGAAGCCGACCCTTAATCTAGAGGTTTATTCTTAGTAAAGTAGTCCCACATTGTAAGAGTATTCCCATGTTTCATGGGATTGCTAGGTTTCATACTTAGCCATCATGGGTGCAATCCCTAGTGACAACACCTGTCACAAACCCTCACTGTTTAGAGAATCTAATAGGAGATAATCTAAATGAACTTAGAGGATTTCAAACCACCCAAGCCAATATCCCCACATTGCACCCCATGTTTATGACATTGAACTCAATTATTGAAAACATGGAGAAACTTACACAACATCATAGTGTTGCATGTCTTTGGCACAATTCCATGCATGCCCAGTTTGATGATGGGCTTGACTATGATCAAGTCATGAACCTAAACATAACAAAACATGACATAGCTAATCTTTTTGTGGATCCTAAAACTGGTCTAAAAGTGTACCCTAAAAATACCAAGTTGTTAATTAAATGGTACACAAATAGTGCAATACATGACAACATTTGGGACTATTGGTGGATGGTTTTTGATAGACCACCTCACAACAATTTGGATGTCCCATTTTATTTTATTAAAAAAATTTATGCTGAATTTGTGCTCGATCACAAGGTCAATTATTGGAGTATGCGACCAAACCAAGGTTTAGGTTTAGGCACTCTTGAGTATAGGCCATGGGCACAATAGGTGAAACCCCACACATATGTCCCCCCTCCCAAGATTTCACCACCTCCCATAGTACAACATCCTAACATTATTGCCAAGGACAATTCATAGAATATTCGATCCATTCACACCTTGAGTGATCTTCTAGTTATGCAGAGCACGCCATTGTTGCCTCCTCATGATGATGCTTTTGGCCCTTCCACATCCTCCATGAGCTCATAGGTTTGTGTGACCCACTCTTGTATTATGTGCAAGAATATGTGCTTAGGTCCCTTGAATGATAGTGATGCATATAATTATGTCTTTGAAGTGGATGATTCTACACATCACACTATAGGCATTGAAGCACCTCATGAAGATGTGCATCAAGGGCATACAATGCCATGGTCTCCTACTGTTATGGTAAGGGTAAACAGTTCACTTTTTACATTGTATTTAAATTTTATGGTTCATATTTTTAGTAGAATTTCCTTATTATAATTTCCCACTTATTTGTTTTATGTGTTACATTTATGTTCAGTTGATGATAGAGGAGGAGATGGAATAGGTGGAGGGGCCCATGCTTTCAGCCATATCATTTGGCCTTGACAGTTCCACGGTACATATGTTTTAATGTACTCTTTGGTTTCCTTAAATTATTATATAATATTATATGTACATTATTTTCTTATTTTTACAATCATCTTATTACATATTGATGCAGGTGTCACTAGTTGCCACCGGGAGGCAATGTGAGGGGGTACAGGTGTCCGAAATTGACAAGGGAAAGGTAATTAAGTAATCTAGTTTTTTTTTGCATAGATTTATACTTGTTAGTTGTGTGTACTCATTTTTAATTTAGATGGTTTATTTGGTAGAGAGTGGCATCTGATGATGTTGTGAGACCCTATTGTCATGATAGAGTCATAGGCATATCCATTAGTAGTGATAGCCCTATGGTATGTATATTTCTAAAGTTTTTTGTGTATATTTTAATATCAAGTATATATAATATGATCAAGTTATGATAGTATGAAGTATCTATTTGAATTTTGTATGTCACTCCTAGTTTGAGAGAGGTAGAATGCCAAGGGTTTGTATCGTTGATGACTCAGCCAACATTTCCTAAAGAAAGTTCAACACAAGTAAGTTTTAATGTTAATTCAACTATTTTGTAAACATGTATTTTCTACTGGAAGTATTTAACATTAAATAGTATAACTCATAGATAAATCTCATGTTTGAAAACATATATAGGTCAGAGTCAACATTTGTGGCACTGTTCTTGTGCTACCAAGGACATATATTAGGTCTCCTATCCACGGGAGGAGATAGAGAGGTGAGGTATTTGAGAGTTCAATTTTAGTTTAAATTTTATTTATTATTGTTGACTATACTCTGAATTTTAATCTAACTTGGGGTTTCACTTTGTGTTTGAATGCAACATCCATCAAAGCCAAAGAGTACTTTAAAGAGGCTACATTTTGATGATCCACTCGTAGAATAGGATGTCCAAGAAACTTTTTTAGTTGAACTTCTTATTTTAAGATGTCATATGACACATTATGAGATGGCGTATGCAACATTGTATCTAGATATGTTGATATGTAAATATGTACAGAATTATTGTACATTTTGATATATATATATATAAATTGATATTCGATCCAATTTGTTAATTGTGTGTTCATTTATTCATTGTTAGTATGTAAATATGCTTGTGTGTATGTACTCATGTGTACGATTTATGCCTTAAGTATATTCATGTATATTTAGGTACATTCTTCATAACCTAAATTCATGTGTATGGGATACATGCATGACTTAAGTGAATTCATGTGGGATCCTTTATAAAATATGTGCTACATGTATGTGATGAAGGGTACTCCCCTTAATACCACAAACACATAACAAAAATAGAGAAACAACAACAATATGCAAGAACAGAAAATGGGCTTCTTATTATCTCCACAAATGTGGAATTACAAAATGCAAAGCCACATTGGCACTTTCCTCTATAATACTCTGAGGAACAAAACCTTCTATTATTACCCAGACTACTCTAAACTACTCTGAACTACTCCTGACTGCCTAATACAACACTACAACCTTCCTTATATAGGCAATTTTCCACCGCCTGGGAAGGTTCTAGAATTCTAGCCAATAAGGCCGACCAAACTTAGAATTATTTTATTTTACAACTTATTACATCAAAGTCAGCTCAAAATAACTTTTGAAACCCAAACAGAAATTTTGAAGGAAAATCATTTTTTGCCCTTTCAGGTGACCCAACTTCCAAAGACCATAAGTCATCATCAGTTGACCTGATTGACTATTATAACCCCATTTCAAAAATGCCACAAAGAACTCTACAAGCTTGACCCATGCAACCACTTTTCACCCAAATTTTTGATCTCATTCAGGGCCTCTAAAGCCTTCAAAACTGAGCTCAAAGTTTCTGCACCCTGCTGCCAATACCAAAAATCTTTAATTTCTACAAAGTTAGACTTGATCTATTAATGAAACTCTATTGACAGGCTGATATGACCAAAATGAACCTCCAAGGAAGAAAATAGAACATTCTGAGCATGAATGAAAAATTACTAAAAATAGCAAGTTTCTAGAAATAACAGCTCTACACAAGATAGCCCTTATCAAAAAGAAACTAGAAATATTTTTGGGTGATGCAAGATTTCTCTTACACCCAAGATGTGTTAGAAAGTAAAGATCCCCAAGATAACTAAGAGGGGGGGGGGGGGGGGGGGGGTGAATTAGTTATCTAATAATTAAACCATTTATCAACTTCAACATCTTTAAACCATATAATAAATATAGTAACCAACCATAGAAGGATAATCATACACAATGAGACAATAACACAAGATATGTTAACTAGGGAACCTCTTGATCAAAGAGTAAACCCCAGAGGGAATGATGCCCACAAAATGATGCACTAATATGAAAGTTCCTTGTTATAGGATGGACCCTATTAGGAGTCTTGTGAAATACATTCAGTACATATGAATCTCTGTTAGGAGATTTTGAGTCCCTATTAAAAGATTCTAACCCAGTTAAGAGTTATGGAAGACAGAAGGACCCACTACCCAAACAACTTCAAGGCAAGATCTTTGAACTCTTTGTCCAATAGATCTTAGGATTATTCAATAGAATAATATGAAATATGTTACCTTCTTCATACTGTGCCAAAACCACACTCTTTGCTACATCAGATCTCAATCATCGATCTCTGTACTTCACATGTCTTCCTTCACAACTGAATTAGCTCTTTTCTTTACTTCTTTCACAATTTCATATCACAACTATTAAAATCCACATTCACAAAAATGAAACATTCCTTCCTTTATACCACACTAAAATAATTACAAATGAGTCAACATGCAAGTACAAAATAATAATTTCAACAAGCTACACCAAGAATTACATAAAACTGTCAGCTTCCAGATACAATAACTTTCCAATCATGTGACCTCAAAGTTTGCACTGTGAACCATGTCACCATCAATGAGTCTCAAACTTCCCTTTAACTATGTAAAATCAGATTCCATCCCGGTTAGGAGATATCCTCCGATTACCAAAAACTGCTACTCAGGAACACTACTAGAATACTGCTTCCACCAAAATGATTATAACTTTACAGAATAAATGAATTTATTTTTGTGCTCTTAACCATAGGTTAATAACACATCAAATAACATAACATAAACTATGCATAATCCCAAATGCAATATCCCATGTGTGCAAAACAAAACTATGCCTGCTACTCTGCTAAACTCTAGAATATCACTATGTTGACATCAATGAAAATCATAGTCATGAATGCAACAACCACTGCTACAAAATAACTGCCAAAGGATTCATCATTCATTCCTAATAATCTCCCCCATTAGCATTGATGGCAACATAAATGAAAAACATCCAATGTTCCAAACATCTAATCACTATTGCTCAATTGCTCTACTGCTCTTCATTAGTCAAATCTTGCTTCGTTATCCTATTCAATCTCTCCAACAAATGTAGTTCCTCAATGTTTTTTAGTTCCTTAATATTTTCATGATTCTCTCCCCCATTGACATCAATGATAGAAATTCCATCACTATGTCAAACAATAGCTCAATGCTAAAAGACACTGTTAGAAAATACATTCATAAGAGTCCTCATGACTTAGCTCAGATACACATACTCCCCCATAGAAGAAGTACCAACATCCAGTCCAGAAGAAGAATAGGTGCATAAACCATTGGACAGATGCAACCATCTGCATCATTACTCAAGATTAGGCTGGGGCATAACCCCAAGCATACCTCTCAGATACTCAAATGTATCCTTCAACAAGGGCTTAGTAAGTATGTCTGCTATCTGCTCCTTTATGATTATGTACTCCAATCTGAGTTCTTTATATGCAACTTTTTCTCTTACAACATGATACTTGATCTCTATATGCTTAGTCTTAGAATGCAATATAAGATTCTTAGACATACTAACTGTACTGGTATTGTCACAATGTATGAAAATAGGCTTATCAAACTTAATTCCAATATCCTTCAACATTTTCTTCATCCAAATTATCTAGTTACAATTATTTTCTATTGCTACATACTCTACTTCTGTTGTGTACTCTATGAAATACAATTTTTCTTCTTGCTTAACCAAGAAACTAATATTCCTCCAAGAAAAAAAGGCTCCAACACTGGTGCTTTTCTTATCATCAACACTGCTTCCACAATCAACATCTATATATGTACATAGGGTAAAATCATCAGATTTTTCATACCACAATCCATAGTCCATTTTGCCTCTAAGATACCTTAATATCCTTTTTACTGCTACACAGTGTGCTTCTCTAGGTTCTACTTGAAATCTTGCTATCATTCCAACTAAATGTGCTATATCAGGTCTAGTGTGTGTCAAGTAATGTAATCCACCAATCATGGATCTGTATTTCTTTTGTTCAACTATTGGTGTTTCATCTTTACTAGATAGTTTATGTCCTATAACCATAGGTGTTCCAACTGGTTTACAATTCTCCATACCAAATCTTTTCAACAAGTCATTCAAGTACTTTGTCTGACTTACAATGATAGCATCTTTGTTTTGTGTTATCTGTAATCCCAAAAATATTTCATCTCACCAATCATACTCATTTCAAATTCAGTCTTCATTGCATCAACAAATTTGTCACTAGCTTCATCTTCTCCTCCAAAAATAATGTCATGAACAAAAATAACTATAACTAACAATCCATTCTCAATTTCTTTTATGTACAAGTTACTATCAACTGTTCCTTTTATAAATCCCAACTTTAATAAGTATTTGTCCAATCTAGCATACCAAGTTCTAGGTGCTTTCTTTAGTCCATACAATGCTTTCTTTAGTTTACATACCATGTCTCCTTCTTGAGTCAAAGGAAAACCTTCTGGCTGCTTAATGTAGACTTCTTCTTCCAATTCACCATTCACAAATGCTGACTTCACATCCATTTGATACACTTTGAATTTCTTAAATGCTGCATAAGCCATAAACATTCTTACTACTTCAAGTCTTGCCACAGGGGAAAAGGTTTCATCATAGTCAATTCCTTCTTGCTGCAAGTATCCCTTACCTACCAATCTTTCTCTATTTCTTACTACTTCTCCTTGTTCATTCATCTTGTTTTTGAATACCCATTTAGTTCCAATCACATTCTTGTCTTTAGGTCTAGGGACCAATTGCCATGTCTTGTTCTTCTCAATCTAATCTAGTTCTTCCTTCATAGCATTAATCCAATATTCATCTTCACAAGCTTCACTAGTAGATCTAGGTTCAATTTGAGAAATCAAACATAAATGTACCTTCTTTCTAGTCGTAACTCCTCTGTCCAAACATCCAATAACTTTCTCAACAAGATGATGTCTTGAAATATATTGTTAGGTGTCATAGTCTCAGATGTTGTCTCAATTGTAGATTCTTCTCTACATTCTTCTCCATTTTCTTCAACATGAATTTCATTCAACAATTCACTGTCAGTCTCAAAAAATTGTTCAGTAGTTTCAATATTAGGCTAAGGGTTAGTTCCTTCATTAGATTCATAATCAAGCATTCTTTCCTGAATTTTAAACTTCTCATCAACTTTCACATTTTCACTTTCAACAATAGTCTTAGTTCTCTTATTGTAACATCTATAAGCTTTGCTTTTCAAAGAATATCCAAGAAAAATTCTTTCATCACTTCTAGGATCAAACTTTCCTATATCATCATCTCTCTTAATATAACATTTGCTTCTAAAAATTCTAAAGTACTTAACTGAGGGTGCATGTCCAAACCACAATTCATAAGGTGTCTTGTGTATGTCTACTCTGATTTGCAGTATGTTCATTGAATATACTATTGTATTCACTACTTCTCTCCAAAATGTCTTTGCTAAATAACTCTCAAACAACATAGCTCTAGCTGCTTCAGTCACTGATCTATTTCTTCTTTCTGCAATACCATTTTGTTTAGGTGTTCTAGGGGCTGAAAACTATCTCTTAATGCCATTCACTTGACAAAAGGTGTTAAACTCTTTAGAAGTAAACTCTCCTCCTCAATCAGATCTCAAACATTTAATCCTCATCCCTGATTCATTCTCAACTTTATTCTTAATTACCTTAAATTTATCAAATGCTTCAGATTTTTCTTTAAAAAATGCAATCCACATCATTCTTGTAAAATCATCAACAAGAATCATAAAATACCTTTCTCCATAGAATCCTCTAGTCCTAGTAGGATCGCTCAAGTATGTATGAAAAATCTCCAACTTTTTTGTAGATGTGAACTTCTTGCCAGGAAATGAAGTCCTTTTCTACTTAGCCATCACACATTCCTTGCAAATCATGTTAGTAGGCTTCATAATCTTAGGTAAGTCTCTCACTGCAAGTGTAGAAGTTACTCTCACAATATTATCAAAGTTTATATGATAAAACCTTCTATGCCATAACCAACTTTCATCAATCTTAGTCATCAAACATGTCATCTCAGTAGGGTTCAACTGGAATACATTACCTCTAGTTCTAGATCTCATTCCAATCAAATTTCCATCTTTATCTCTTATCATACAAGTTCTCTCAGTAAACCAAACTTGATATCCCTTATCAACTAACTATCCAACACTCAATAGATTATGTTTCAATCCATCAACAAAGTAAACATCATAAGTATTAGTCTTTCTATCAAGAGTAATAGATCTTATACCTTTAATCAAATAAGGTGCATTGTTACCAACTCTAACAATTCCTCCATCATAATTGTTAAAATTTATGAACTTTCCTTTATCACCAGTCATATGATGTGAACAACCACTGTCTATAACCCAATCATCTTTCTTTTCAATTTGGGAAACTAAGGCTTTTTCTTCTTTAATATCAGACTCAAAATTTTCTTCTTTAATAGCTACAAATCCTATGTCATCAAAGTTATCATTATTACTGTCACTCAAATGTCTTTCTATTCCTACTTCAATTTGTTCATCATTTTCATAATAAAATTCTTTAGGTCTTCTAGGCTTAAAATTGTTTCTATACTTCTTAACTCTCTTAGGACACTTAGATGCAAAATGACCATATTCTTGACAAGTCCAACATTTAAAGATTTTCTTTCCATTTGGTTCTCTTTTCACAAGTAAGGAAATACCTTCTTCAATCTTCTTATCTTCATTAGATTTGTATCTGCTACTACTGGCATAATCTCCACTCACACTTGTACTTCTTGAAAAAGTAGGTCTAATGCTAAGGGCACTAAATGCTGTCTCGATTCTAGGTAGTTCTCCTGATAATCTTAGATTCATCTCTGCTACTTCCAATCTTCTAGGAAGAGTCTCTCTTGAAAAGTTTGGTGTACAAGGTATCACTTGTTCAATCATTTGTATAGTCAGCCTGAATACCGGTGTCAATGTTCTCAAAATATTCCATATTACTTCATTCAGATCTATCTTTTCACCTCCACAAGACTTTATTCCTACAACAATTTCTGACATCCTACCAATATAGCTTCTAACTGATTCATATTTCATCATTCTTATATCTTCAAATGCACAAATCCAATTATTTAACCTAGCTTTCTTTGCATGTTCATCTCCTTCAAAAGTAGAATGTAAAGCTTTCCAAATATCATAAGATCTAGTTAAACTTTTTACCTGACTGTATTCATTCTCCGAAAGTGCTGATAAAAGTGCTTCTCTTGCTAGTATTTTACACATGAATAGATCTACCTCATCTTTAGAACTTGTTTCAAGATTGTCTTCCTCAATGATAGTTCTATCATTCTTTGTAATCAACCAATAACCTAGTCCTAAACACAATAGGTGTGTCTTCATTTTCTCTTTCCAACTGTCAAAATTTACTCCATCAAATTTAGGGCTTTCTTTCCTAAAATTTTCCATAGATCTCCTTAAGATGTTAAACTTTTCTTTAAAGGACTTGCTGCTTTGATACCAATTGTTAGAAAGTAAAGATCCCCAAAATAACTAAGAGGGAAAGTGGGGGGGGGGGGTGAATCAGTTATTTGATAATTAAACCATTTATCAATTTCAACATCTTTAAACCATATAATCAATAATTTCTCTTCTCTCAGCTTCTTAAACACCCTACAAATATGCATCATATGCTCCTCCAATGTCTTACTAAAGATCAAAATATCATCTAGGTAAACAATGAACTACTTACCTAGAAATTCTTTCAGAGCCTCATTCATGAGCCGCATGAAAGTGCTGAGTGCATTGGTTAGCCCAAAAGGCATGAATAACCACTCATACAGTCCTTCCTTTGTCTTGAAGGCAATCCTCCATTCATCTCCTTCTCTGATCTAAATTTGGTGATATCCACTCTTGAGATCTATCTTTGAGAAGTACACAGCTCCAATCAAACAATCCATAATATCATCCATCCATGGAAATGGAAATCTATACTTGATTGTGATCTTGTTGATAGCTCTGGAATCTATACACATCCTCCATTCTCCATTCTTCTTTGGTGCTAATACCACTGGTACAACATAGGGACTCAGACTCTCATAGATCAATCCTTTCTGCAACAACTCTTACACTTGTCTATCCAACTCTTCACTTTCTACAGGTGTCATTCTGTGTGCTGCCTTATTTGGAAAACTAGCTCTTAGGATTAGGTCCATCTGATGACTGATCTTCCTAAATGGTGGTAATCCATTAGGCACATTATCAGATACAATATCTTGAAACTCATCCAACAAATCTACAACTTCTACAGGAACATCTTCTACTTCTTCTTTACTAGCTTTTAGAATTAAAGAAAAACATACATGCTCATGCCTCATACCCTCTAGGAACTTTCTTCCATAAAAAAAAGTTATTCTTGCATTACCACATACCTTTTCTTCTATGTCCTTCAATGGCTTTAGCTTATATCGCACTCCATCCTTTGTCAAGGAATAGGTATTTGCATGACCATCATTTATAGCACGCCTGTCAAACTACCATGGTCTTCCCAACAAAATATGACATGCATCCATAGGTATGATATCACATATTACCTCATCTTCATACCTGCCAATCTTGAACTTCACTAGGCACTATTCACTAACCATAACCTTATGATCATCCTACACCTAGGCAATCCGGTATGGATGTGGGTGTTTCTATTTATTGAGCTTCAACTTTGTCACCATCTTTTCTAACATCAAATTATCAGTGCTTCCACTATCGATAATCACATCACAAAATTTACCTTCACACTTGCACCTGGTGCGAAATAGGCTCCTCCTTTGCTCAGGTTCATTTACTCCACTCAATAGGACTCTTCTATTAATCAATGTTTCTCCTCCTTCAACATCTTTAGAATGTGATGATCCAACATCTCTATCTATATGTGTAACCCAAGCCTGGCCTTCATTTCTCCTATCTATCCTTCCTTGGCATTGAGGGCATTCAAAGGCCCTATGATCTTCTTCCCCATAATGAAAACATGTTCCACGGAAGCCTCCTCTTGCGGATCCTTGTCCTCTTCCTCTTCCTCTTTGATCTCTATTATTCTGTTCTTGGAAATGATTGGGATTGTTTTCTCACTAATTCTAACTACCACTAGCCTCATCCTTCTCTTTTGAATCTTCATTTTGGCCTCCATAAGACCCTCCACTAGATCTTCCACCATGACCTCTTCCGCTTTGTTTTCTTTCAAATTTCTTGTTCAAGTTTTCCTCTACTTTTAGGGAAAACTCGTATGCCTCTTCAATACTATTCATTCAAACTAGATTTAACTCCTCTTGAATGCTCGACCTCAAACCATTCACATAATGGGAAACTTTCTCCTTATTAGCCTCCGCATGGCTTGTTCTAATGAGGATTTTATAGAACTCCTCTGTATACTCTTGAATAGATCTTCCTGCTTGCTTCAAACTTTGCATTTTCTTTAGTAAATCAAGCTCATAATCAACATGAATGAATTGTCACTTCAATTTATCCACCATCCAATCCCATCTTGTGATTTTATCCTTTCCTCTTCTATTTCACTGCAATTGAATCTCTTGCCTCTAGATCTTCGCATGACCCTTCAGTCTGGCCTTTGTAAACTTGGCCTGATCAGGATCCACAATATCTTCATACTTGAAATAATCTTCACATTCATTGATCCAGTCGATCAATTCCTTTAGGTTAAGATTCCCTAAAAATGTAGGAACCTTGATCTTAGGTCTTTTCCTGATATTGGAAATGGCCTAGAAAAGTCTTTCTTCCTCTTGATTCAAAACTTCTACTTCTGCTTCTTGATCAACGTTTCCTTCTTTGACTTTATCCTCACTTTCGTATCTAACATTAAAATTCATTCCTATAAGAATTTATTCTTACAATGGTTACATTTGTCTCTAGAGATCTCTAACCTCAAGTTTCACAACACCACCTCTTCCACCACATTCCCTTTGTGGAGGCATTTTCACACATATTACTGAAACCCTAACCACAGTTCTGGTGCAAACTGCCTCACAATTGACGATCTATTTACAAAAACCCTAAACCACAGTCCTAGTGCAAACTGTCTCATAATCAACAATCTGTTTACACACTCAGGAACTCAAGCTTTGATACCACTTGATGAAGGGTACTCCCCTTAATACCAAAAACACATAACAGAAATAGAGAAACAACAACAATATGCAAGAACAGAAAATGGGCTTCTTATTATCTCCACAAATGTGGAATTACAAATTTTAGAATTAAAATATGTAGAGCCACATGGGAACTTTCCCTTACAATACTCTGAGGAACAAAACCTTGAATTATTACCCAAACTACTCTGAACTGCTTTGAATTGCTCCTAACTGCCTAAGACAACACTACAACCTTCCTTATATAGGCAATTTTTCATCACCTGGGAAGGTTCCAGAATTCTAGCCAATAATGCTGACCAAAATTAGAATTATTTTATTTTACAACTTATTACATCAAAGTCAGCTCAAAATAACTTTTGAAACCCAAACAAAATTTTTGAAGGAAAATCATTTTTCGCTGTTTCAGGTGACCCAACTTCTGAAGACCATAAGTCATCACCAGTTGACCTAATTGACTATTATAACCCCATTTTGGAAATGCCATGAAGTGTTCTACAGGCTTGACCCTCACAAGTATCCATGACCCAAATTTTAAACCTCATCTAGGGCATCTAAAGCCTTCAAAACTAAGCTCAAAGTTTTTGTACCATGTTGCCAATACCAAAAATCTTCAATATATACAAAGTTAGACTTGATCTATTAATGAAACTTTACTGGTAGGCTAATATGACCAAAATGGACCTCCAAGGAAGAAAATAGAACATTTTGAGCATGAAGAAAAAATTACTAAAAATAGCAACTCTACACAAGATAGCCCTTATTGAAAAGAAACTAGAAATATTTTTGGGTGATGCAAGATTTCTCTTACACCCAGGATGCTCCTGCACTAGACACCTGGGGTAATTTGAGAAGTGACCCTATCATGACTCAGGTGTGAAGAGAGGAATCAAGATGGTTAACCTCCTCCCTTGTTAGCCATGATTAATCCTCAATACGTCGTCCTTTCCATTTGACTAAATATTCTTCATATGTCTTGTTCCTTGTGCTTCTACCAACATGACTATCCAATATGTCCTCAATCTCTTTGGTATCTGAACTACTTGCTGAAATACTCCACTATGTCATAGTGATCCCATCTTTAACACCTCCTTCATGATACTTTGTCAAATCTGAAATGTTAAACACTGGTGAAATATTCAACTCACTCTCATATGCATTTCCTGAATCATCCTTCTTCAGTATCTTTCATGGCCCAAACTTCTTCATTTTCAACTTGTTATATGTACCAACTGAAAATCGCTCCTTTCACAAATGAACCATGACTTCATCTCCAACCTAAAATTTCTTATGTCTCATTTTCTCATCTACCTTAGCCTTATACTGCACATTCATCTTGGTAATATGCTTCCTCACCTCCTCATGGATGTTCTTCAAATATTCTACAAAATCCTCAGCTTTAGCACTACTTATTTCTCCTTTATCTATCTTCCTCAACTCAAATGCATTTTTGGGACTACTTCCATATACAATCTAGAATGGTGATCTACCAGTGCTCATGTTGACACAATTATTGTATGCAAATTATGCCTATGGTAAAATCAAATCCCATCTTATTGGCTCATTTCCAACCAAACATCTCAAAAAATTTACCAAACTCCTATTCACAACCTCTGTCTATCCATTAGTCTGTGGATGATGTGAAGAACTAAATTTCAAATTTATCTTCAACTTCTTCCACAATGTACACCAAAAATATCCAACAAACTTAGTGTCGCGATCTAAAACTATGGTCTTTGGCAAACCATGTAGTCTCACTACTTCTCTAAAAAACAATTCTGTTATATGAACAACATCATTAGTCTTCTTACAAGGAATAAAATGTGCCATCTTTGAAAATTTTTCAACTACCACAAAAAATGAATCATGTCCCCACAGTGTCCTTGGCAAACCAAGAACAAAATCCATACTGATATCCTCCCATGGATTCTCTGGTATAGGTAATGGATGATACAATCCCATATTCTACTTCACTCCTTTTTCCATGTGACATACTCTGTAACTTTGTACAGACTTCTTGACATCTTGCTACAACTACGGCCAATAATAGTTCTCACTAGCAATAGAAATAGTTTTGTCACGACCAAAATGTCTAGCCAATCCTCCGCTATGCTTCTCCTTGATGAGATTCTCCCTCATAGAACTTTGTGGAATGCATAATTAACTTCCTCTAGAAATAGCATACCATCCTAGATGATGAAATCCAACCACTTTGTTCTGTCTAGAGTAATAGGTTTTGTACAAGCTGTCCAAGCTTCACCAAAATCAGGATCCTCTGGATACAAACTCTTGAGTTCCTTGAACCTAACCACCTCAATCTACATCTCTGTCAACAAAATTTTCCTTCTGCTAAGAGCATCTGTAACTCTATTAGACTTTCCACTCCCGTGTTTTAAAACAAATGTATAATTCTACAAAAACTCAATCCATTTCAAATGTCTTTGATTCAACTTTCCTTGACTATTCAAATATTGCAAAGCTTGATGATCAGTATACAAAACAAACTCTTTAGGAAGAAGATAGTGCCTCCACTTCTTTAATGCATGAACTATAGCATAAAATTCCTGATCATAAACATAATATTTTCTCTTGGCATCATTCAACTTCTCATTGAAATAAGCAATAGGTTTACCTTCTTAGCTCATAATAGCTCCTATTTTAGTGCCATTAGCATCACAGTCTACTTGAAACACCTTATTAAAATTTGGGAGTGCTAAAATAGGTTGTTCTGTAACTTTTTGTTTCAACAATTGAAAACTCTTTCATGCCTCATTAGTCCACTTAAACTCTTTCCTATCTCCTCTCATTGTTTCAATCAAGGGTGCACAAATACTACAAAAATTTCTGATAAACTTTCTATAAAAGCTAGCCAATCCATGAAAAGATCTTACCTTAGTAGCACTCCTCAGAGTAGGCCATTCAAGGATAGCCTGCACTTTCTCTAGGTCAATTTTTAGACCTTCTGTTGAAACTACAAATATGAGATACACTCACTCTTTCTTCACAAAACTACACTTTTTCAAATTAATCAACAATTTCTCTTCTCTCAGCTTCTCAAACACCCTACAAATATGCATTATATGCTCCTCCAATGTCTTACTAAAGATCAAAATATCATCTAGGTAAACAATGACAAATTTACCCAGAAATTCTTTCAGAACCTCTTTCATGAGCCGCATTAAAGTGCTCAATGCATTGGTTATCCCAAAAGGCATGACTAACTACTCATACAATCCTTCCTTTGTTTTGAAGGAAATCTTCCATTCATCTCCTTCTCTGATCTGAATTTGGTGATATCCACTCTTGAGATCTATCTTGGAGAAGTACATAGCTCCACTCAAACAATCCATAATATCATCCATTCATGGCAATAGAAATTTGTACTTGATTATGATCTTGTTGATAGCTCTAGAATCTATACACATCCTCCATTCTCCATTCTTCTTTGGTGCTAATACCATTGGTACAACATAGGGACTTAGATTCTCATGAATCAATCCTTTCTACAACAACTCTTGCACTTGTCTATTCAACTCTTCACTTTCTATAGGTGTCATTTTGTGTGTTGCCTTATTTGGAAAACTAGCTCCCGGGATTAGGTCCATCTGATGACTGATCTTCTTGACTGGTGGTAATCCATCAGGCACATTATCGAATACAATATCCTAAAACTCATCCAACAAATCTACAACTTCTATAGGAACATCTTCTACTTCTTCTTTATCATCTTTTGGAATTAAAGAAAAATATACACGCTCATGCCTCATACCCTCTAGGAACTTTCTTCCATCAACAAAAGTTATTCTTGCATTACCACATACCTTTTCTTCCATGTCCTTCAATGGCTTTAGCTTATGCCGCACTCCATCCTTTGTCAAGGAATAGATATTTGCATGACCATCATGTACAACATGCCTGTCAAACTACCATGGTCTTCCCAACAACATATGACATGCATCCATAGGTACGATATCACATAGTACCTCATCTTGGTACCTGCCAATCTTGAACTTCACTAGGAACTGTTCACTAACCATGACTTTGTGGTCATCCTGCACCTAGGAAATCTAGTATGGATGTGGGTGTTTCTATCTCTTGAGCTTCAACTTTGTCACCATCTCTTCTGACACCAAATTGTCAGTGCTTCCGCTATCGATAATCACATCACAACATTTGCCTTCACACTTGCACCTGGTGTGAAACAGGCTCCTCCTTTGCTCAAGTTTATTTTCTCCACTCAATAGGACTCTTCTATTAATCAATGCTTCTCCTCCTTCAACATCTTTAGGATGTGATGATTTGGCATCTTCATCTACATGTGCAACCCTAGCCTGGCCTTCATTTCTCCTATCTATCCTTCCTTGGCATTGAGGGCATTCAAAGGCCCTATGACCTTCTTCCCCACAATGAAAACATGTTCCATGGAAACCTCCTCTTCCAGATCCTTGTCCTCTTCCTCTTCCTCTTCCTCTATGATCTCTATTATTCTGATCTTGGAAATGATTGAGATTGGTTCCTCACTGATTCTAACTACCACTGGCCTCATCCTTCTTTTTTGAATCTTCATTTCGGCCTCCATAAGACCCTCGACTAGATCTTCCACCATGACCTCTTCTACTTTGTTTGCTTTCAAATTTCTTGTTTAGCTTTTCCTCTACTTTTAGGGAAAACTGGTATGCCTCTTCAATACTATTCATTCAAACTAGATTTAACTCCTCTTCAATGCTCAACCTCAACCCATTAAGATAATGGGCAACTTTCTCCTTATCAACCTCCGCATGGCCTATTTTGATAAGGATTCGATAGAATGCCTTTGTATACTCTTGAACAGATCTTCTTGCTTGCTTCAAACTTTGCATTTTCTTTAGTAAATCAAGCTCATAATCAATAGAAATGAACTACTACTTCAATTTTTATACCATCTGATCTCATCTTAGTATTTTATCCTTTCCTCTTCTATTTCACTCCAATTGAATCTCTTGCCACTAAATCTTCGCATGATCCTTTAGTCTGGCCTTTGCAAACTTGACCTGATCAGGATCCGCAATATCTTCAGACTTGAAATATTCTTCACATTCATTGATCTAGTTAATCAATTCCTCAGGGTTAAGATTCCCTGAAAATGTAGGAATCTCAATCTTAGGTCTTTTTCTAATATTGGAAATGGCCTGGAAAAGTCTTTCTTCCTCTTGATTCAAAACTTCTACTTCTTCTTCTTGATCAACATTTCCTTCTTTGACTTCATCTCACTTTCATCTCTAACATTAAGATTCATTCCTCTAAGAATTTCTTCTTGCAATTCTTGCACTTGTGTCTAGAGCTCTCTAACCTCAGGTGTCACAACACTAGCTCTTCCACCACGTTCTCTTTGTGGAGGCATTTTCACATGTATCGATGAAACCCTAACTATGGTTCTGGTGCAAATTTCCTCACAATCGATGATCTATTTATAGAAACCCTAAGCTATGGTCCTAGTACAAACTGCCTCACAATCAGTGATCTATTTACACACTTAGGAACTCTGGCTCTGATACCACTTGATGAAGGGTACTCCCCCTAATACCACAAACACAATAGAAATAGAGAAACAAAAACAATATGCAAGAATAGAAAATGGGCTTCTTATTATCTCCACAAATGTGGAATTACAAATTTTAGAATTACAATATGCAAAGCCACATTTGCACTTTCCCTTACAATACTATGAGGAAAAAAACCTTGAATTATTACCTAGACTACTCTGAACTACTTCGAACTGCTCCTGACTACCTAAGACAACACTACAACCTTCCTTATATAGACAATTTTCCACCACCTGGGAAGGTTCCAAAATTCTAGCCAATAAGGCCAACCAAACTTAGAATTATTTTATTTTACAACTTATTACATCAAAGTTAGCTCAAAATAACTTTTGAAACCCAAATTAAAATTTTGAAGGCAAATCATTTTTTGCCGTTTCAGGTGACCCAACTTTCGAAGACCATAAGTCATCACCAGTTGACCTGATTGACTATTATAACCCCATTTTATAAATGCCACAAAGCACTCTACAGGATTGACCTAGTCAAGAGCTCATCACTCAAATTTTTGACCTCATCTGGGTCCTCTAAAGCCTTCAAAACTGAGCTCAAAGTTTCTGTACCCTGCTGCCAATAGCAAAAATCTTCAATATCTAAAAAGTTAGAATTGATCTATTAATGAAACTTTAATGGCAAGCTGATATGACCAAAATGAACCTCCAGGGAAGAAAATAGAACATTCTGAGCACGAACGAAAAATTACTAAAAATAGCAACTTTCTAGAAATAGCAGCTCTACACAAGATAGCCCTTATCGAAAAGAAACTAGAAATATTTTTGGGTGATTTAAGATTTCTCTTACACCTAGGATGCTCTTGTATCAGTATGCTTCATGACTTAATCAAATTTATGTGTATGCTTTATGTGCTACATGTGTTCACTCGTGTAATTCATCATTTAAGTGAATTCAAAATTTATGTGCTACATTGTATTCATGTGTATCTAATGCTCTCAACCAAGAAAATATGATATAGATCCCTGTACTATCCCTTCATGGAACTCAACTCAACTTGAGGATTCTAAAAGCTTCTTGGAATCTACTCAAGGAGTTAGTCTTAACTGAAGGGTCAAATAGAGTGCTACCTAGTGCATCTAGTGGCTCCACCATACTAAAACTCCAACTAGACCTCTCACCTTGATCCAAAAACCATAGATCATCTTATCATGGTATATTTACCATGTTCCAACTTCCCATTCACTCTAATCACCTCAACTTCAACCATTTCCCTTATATAGCCTTTCTAGGCCTGTCTAGTAGCCCTACAAACACTGAAATCAAAACATTACACTGAAACTCTCCAAACAACCTCACAAGGTATTTACATTTTCTAATACCCTTTTTAGAGTTACTAAATTCATCTCAATCTTATTCCTTCATCATTTGACTAGTGAAGACTTTTTGCACCCTCTAGCTCTCCATCTAGGCCTAATTAGTCCATTTTCAAAGAAGCAACTCCTATCACTTCTTATCTCCAGGACTTAAAGACATGAAATAGTCTTCCTAGACCTTCCAAAATACAACATTTTTAAACTCTTAAAGTCCCACCATTCATCAAGCTCCAAAATCAATAAACCCTTATTTCTAGGGTCAATAGCCTAGGGTTTTAGGGAAACTACCCTTACCTGCAACTCTCAAGCCCTATGAAGGTCTAAAACCTTCCAATACATCCCTATAGACATCTTCAATCATCATATGTCCTCTCCCTTCATTGAGTATTCCAAAACCAATACTGGTGCTTTCAAATGCACCCTTTCCCTCTATGTTTTCCAAGCATGTCTTTGCCCCTTCTCCCCTTCTTCCACTTTCCCTACATTCAACAAATAATACACAAGGAAATATACATGTTTAGACCTCTCCCACAAAGTTACAGTCACCACATGGGTGGGAAGGTCACTACATAAGGCTAGCTACAAACTTAGATGTTGATTGTGCCTACAATGCTAGTTCTATCCTTGACATCAGTCAATTCTAATATCTTAATGATATTCCAAAAAATGAAATAGTTAAATAAACTTGTAAAAAAATGCAAGACACCATTCCTATATGACAACCAAGCCAAGATCAGCTTAGATTTATTATAATCAATTCACTATTGCCTGGACTATTCTACGGGACAAAGAACTATAAAAATGTAGAGAAATTTATTATAAACTTCAACCATTACTATTTACAAGCATTTAATCACCCAAATAGAGCTAATGGCATAGTCCATTCAATGCTAGGATGAACGGTTTGGAAGAAATCCAGTGGTTCAACTTTCAACTAACCCTCACTACAAGTTTTGGCATCAAGCAAGACTGGCGTGCCAAATTCAAACTAATTTGAATCTCCCAAAATAGAGATAAGTTATTATAGGCCTCAAAAACATGATCGTGTAGCATCTCGTAGATTGCTGATACCTCTCACGGGGTCTAAGTTATGAGCCTCAAAAGTTCACTACCCAATCATGCTTAGTACACCTTTGGGACACTTTGGTTTGACATGGTCTAGAACATTCTAGTGACCTAGTTATCAAAATAGGGTTGTCCCTAGCATTTAATAAACCAACCACAGCTAATGGTGTAGTCCATTTGGTGCCATGATGAATGGTTTGGAAGAAATCCAGTGGTGCAACCTTCAACTGACCCTTATTGCAAGTTTTGGCATCAAGTGAGACTGACATGCCAAATTCAAAACAATTTGAATCTCCTAGAATGGAGAGAGGTTTTTTAGGCCCTAGAAACATGGTCTTGTAGCATCTCATGGATCACTGATACCTCTCACGGGGTCTGAGATATGAGCCTTGAAAGTTCACTACCCAATTGTGCTTAGTGCACCTTGGGGACACTTTTGTCCGACAAGGTCCAGAACATTCTAGTGACTCAGTGGTCAAAATGGGGTTGTCCCTAGTGTTTACTCACCCAACTAGAGAAAATGGCATAGTCCATTTGGTGCTTGGACAAATAGTTTGGAAGAAACCTAGTGGTGCAACTTTTGACTGACCCTCACTGCAAGTTTCGGCATCAAGTGAGACTGGCATGCCAAATTCAAAAAAATTCAAATCTCCCAGAATAGAGAGAGGTTATTGTAGGCCTTAGAAATTTGGTCCTATAGCATCTCATAGATTTTTGATACCTCTCATGGGGTACGAGATATGAGCCTCGAAATTTTTCTACCCAATTGTGCTTAGTGCACCTTGGGGACACTTTGGTCTGGCATGTCTGGAATGTTCTAGTGACTCAATGGTCTAAATAGGGTTGTTCCTAGTGTTTAACCACCCAACTAGAGCTAATGGCATAGTCCATTATGTGCTAGGACAAACGGTTTGGATGAAACCCATTGGTGCAACTTTCAACTGACCCTCACTGCAAGTTTTGGCATAAAGCGAGACTGGAGTGCCAAATTCAAACAAACTTGAATCTCCTAGAACAAAGAGAGGTTATTGGAGGACTCAAAAACATGGTCCTGTAGCATCTCATGGATCACTGATACCTCTCATGGGGTCTAAGATATGATCCTTGAAAGTTCACTTCCCAATCGTGCTTAGTACACCTTGGGGACACTTTGGTTTGACATGGTCCAGAATGTTCTAGTGGCTTAGTGGTCAAAATGGGGTTGTCCCTAGCATTCACCTACCAAAAAAAATCTAATTGCATAGTCCATTTGGTTGTAGGATGTAATCCTTGAATACTATATATCGCTTCACCCCAGGGAATCATCATTTTACTTTGGACACATTTGACCAAATTTGACTCAATGACTCCAACTATTACATCATTTGATGATACAAATGTACATAGAATTAAGATAATATAAATGTAAGGATACAAAATTAAGATGATACAAATTATATAAGGATACAACATTCATAGTAAGGAAACACATTTTTTGCACTTTACATGGCATTTAGATGATACAAATGTGATCTCTTAATATTTGTAAATCAACCCCATGGGCTCATTTATATTTCAAAATTTGCATAAAATTTTTTATATACAAAATTTGGCATCTAAATATGCACATTACATTTGATTGTTGTTTTTATATACAAAATTTGGCATCTAACTATGCACATTACATTCGATTGTTTTTTTTATATAGAAATTTGGCATCTAAATATGCAAATTACACAACTATATATAAAAAATAAGTGTCATTTTAACTCCAATCCATGCATTCGGAAGGTAGAAGAAAAGTTAATAGAGAATATAAGAAGTTTATATAGGTTGAGAAAAAGATTATGAACATATATAAGTAACTAAATGAACCAAAGAACATGACTAGACAATGCATAGTGAATTTTACCGTCATAAAAGATGGGCTAATCAAATGTACACCTTGATCTTCTATATCTATCATATATGTATCCAACTACATTTACAATCCACATACAAAACTAAATTTATTGGCTCAAAAAAATAAAGATAAAAATTACAATTAATTTATTGAACGTAATCGTAATAAACATGGAAAACCTTTCAACTTTAGTTGAACTTACCTATTGAAGTGTGTCTAAAGGGTCATCTCTTTACTTGAGGGTATTCAATATTTATTCATGGTCAATAGTACTAATAGTCCAACGTTCCTTTGTCTTTGGTTTTCCTTGATTTTTCAACAACATAACATTGGCTATTATAACAAGGTGTGAATACATGAGAATGGTTTTGTGCTTCACATAGTCTTCAAACACAGAAATGCCATTATTTCTAATCATACATGTGCACAACCATGTTTCCACAAAAACATGCGATCCAATTGGATATGTGAACATATCATCATCTGTCATCGATTGTGCAAGTTTTTGCTTTCCTCATACACAATGTGCTAACTAGTAATATGATCTCTCATCATTCTCTTATGGTGCAACCAATGCAAAAACATGACCTGGCTATAGAAGATCTGAAAGATGGTCATAGTCAAGTGAACAATCCATGTCATCATTTATTATAGAGACTTAGAGAGATAAAGGAGTAAGATAATGTGGAACCCATGTATCAACCCACTCACTTGACTCACACTGATCCCAATCACACTGAAGACAACTCAGACAATAACAAGACAACTCTCATGTCCAAATGGTCTATGTACTAGCATCTGAGCTTTGAAATGAATGCATTTTTGAAGAGTCTTTCATAGTTTGACAATCCAGCCTATCTCCTATTGTGCCCAACTCAACCAGCCAAAAGAATTTGTGCATCGGTGAATCAAGAGTCCTCCCCTATGATAATGCTAAAATAGACCAATAACCAATAGAATGAGCATCAATGCTTTTTGCACATAAAATCCTCATTTTCTCCTTAACTAGAGCTCTATTTACACATGCACCTACTCCATCATGCTCCCCTTTTCCATGAATGACCTCAAAAGAACTCCAACTATGAGGTACACCTCTCTCTACATACATTCTACATAACCAATAAAACATACGAGCATTTTTTAATTGACCTATGTAGTTATATGACCAAATGAGATGTCTATCCATAACAATATTATTTTCCTGCACCCACTCAAAATAATTCTCAAAGAAATATTGGACAAACTTGGATGAGTGTGATCTATTATCGCTCATATAAAAAATTTTAATCTTTGATTATCTTCCAGCCATCTTTTGTACTATCAGGGGAATGTCTATATGTTATGTGCACAAAAATAGCAACCTAAATAGAATTGTAATATTGAGCTTGCAACTAATTTTGGGGCTGCAATGTATAGTTCTCTGCAAAGTCAACAATCGATATAATAGTGCCAATCAGGAAACTGTCCTTACACATCCTGAATTGTTGATCCAACCACTGAGACCTATGACTATTCCTTTCATACTTGTAAAAAATATTCTTCCTAAAATCTAAAATAAAATCAACTACATTGCATTCTTTTGTAACCAACTCACATCTAGAGCCTTCACCTCCACTTTTTAATGTATAGTTAACAGTTTCATATACCTTTTTTTGGACAATTGTGTTTCCAAAATCATGTTCATAGCCCTCATGGAAACATTCAACAAACTTCACTAGCCCACCACACTCTAAGCACTTGTCATTTAAGAAATCTTTTCCATAAAAGAAATATCCATCATCTCTAGGACATAAAAAATGATCTATCAAGTCTCTTGATGATTTTGGAAGAGCACTTGCTGATGAACTACAACTGATTTGAAGAAACTACATGACTTGAATATCTATGACTTGAAGATCACTAAGTTTCTGATTATATATGTAAGATGATTAAATCAGTAATAAGTTGTCATTGATGTCAACTAGTTTTGACAATACTTATCTTGTAAGTTACTACACCAAAACATATGTAGAAAGAAGAAGAAAAGAGATGAAGAACATATATAGCTACATGAGAAAGATGGATATGAAAGATGAGGATAAGGAATACATTGGGTAGCTTATTGATGAGTCTATGACCTTATGTTATCGACTTAATTATGTTGCATTCATCTATGATGAAGGATAGAATAAATTGTTACAAAGAAATGTTGTCCGTTAAAGAAGCATTTCAGTATACACCAGCGTAGTGTAGTGTATACCGAGCACAATATATTTTGACGTTGAAGATAATGTTTCTTATGAAGATTGACAACTAATAAAATTCAAGGAAGATCTAAAGAATGAAAACAAAATGTGTCACTGACACATGAGCCGAGGATAGTTTAAGCAGAAAAATGGATGAAGGAGAATAAGAGGCAAAATCTGATGGATGGAATTAAAACAATTTACTTATATATTTAAGAGACTAGGCTTTCATTATGAAACTCATGCCAGAAGAAGGAAATTGTAGAGATATCACATGAACAAGATTCATGCATGCCTGATAAGATTAGTTAAGAAGAATCAAACTGCAGAAAATACCAAGCGTCAAAAAGCTATTACCAAGTGACAATAAGTTATCGAATATTGATTGAAACTGAATTGATACATTGATCAGAGGATTTGAATGTGCTTAAGAATAGATCTGAGAATCTACAATTGAAGTTGTGTTGTAATCAGAAAACTTGTTGTTACATTTTAACCATTGTAAACAGATAAATCTCTTATCAGAGTGGACTAGAAAGTCTTGTAATATCACTCATAGAGTGTACATTTGTTATCCTATCAACCCCATAGTGAATGCTGGTTAGATAATAACGGTTGGTCTAAAATCCTCTAATAAGGCCACACCTCACAGTGTGTTTATAAAATTTAATAGGTTTGGGTCTTCACTAACCTCACTTTAGAAGAGTGAATAAGTTTTGGGTTTTGTTATGTGTTGACTATGATGATTGTTTTTTATCATACTTTACATTTTTCATATTGGATTTAATTAGTAATCACTATAAGTTATTGACTGGTAATGGGTAAAAGCACATATAGTATAGTATATTATGTTACTGAGTTGCATAAGTTTTAGTAAATTATTTTGGTTATACATTTTGTGACTAGGACTATGGATAACTGGTTCACCCCCATCTAAGTTATTCTAACAATTGGTATCAGAGCGTTGGTTGCTTGGAATAGAGTTTTAAGGACTTCAGCACAAAGATCTCAAAATGTATAAGAGGGAAGTGCCAAAGCTGAATAAGGATAAGTTTTCAATATGGAGAAGTCGAATGAAGCTTCATGTATCTGGAATTGGGAATTATGCCCTCACACTAATGGAGAATGTCTACCTTGCACCACCCACTAGTCCCTTGACCCTTGATCAATTAAGAGACATGCATGAACATAATGTTACTATGATGGAGATTGTTGCTACCTATACAGATGCCAAATTTGAAGATATCAAGGACTGTACTACTGCTAAGAAGATGTGGGATAAACTTGCTCAAGTTTATAGTGGTGATGTGAATGGCAAAAGAGACAAAGCTGAAAGCCTAAAGACAAGATTCGATGATATGAAAATGAAGGAAGGAGAAAACATTGCACAGTACATAAATAGAATAAAGGAGGTAGTTCATGCTATTAGAGCATCTGATGGTGTTATTGATGATGAGTTAGTGGTAAGAAAATTTCTCAGAACCTTATTTCCAGTTTATGCAATCAGAATATTTTCAATACATGAGACAAGGTCCATAATTGGTAATACACTTACTCTTGACAATCTGATTGGTAATCTTACAACCTTTGAACTAAACAACTTTGATAATAGTATTGTACCATTTGTTGAATCTACTTTTCTATCTTCTTTGAAGACTGGTAAGTCTAGTAGCAGAAATAAAAATGATGATAGTAATAGAAATACTAATGATGAGCTTCATGACTTGAAGCTCTTATGGCTAGAAGGTTACCTAAAGGTAAAGGATGATATAGAGGTAAATTAACTTTAGCATGATTTAACTGTAAAGAGGTTGGTCATATTGTTGCTAGATGTCCACACAAGAAAGATGATGACAGAAACAAAGATCGATCTGGCAAAGGAAGCTATGGGAGAAGAGACAAGAGAAGTTACCGACTCTACAATAGAGACAACCGAGACAATAATGATAAAGGAAAGAAGGTGGACTACATTGTAGAAGAAGATGTCACCGATACCAACACTAATGAAGATGTGGAGGTAGTATTTGTTGCAATGAAGGATGATTCAGAGGAAGATGAAAGGTATGTAGAGACAACACTTATCTCTAGGGTTAATAAAAATAATACATGGATCATAGATAGTGGATGTACACATCACATGACTAGTGGTGAAGGAAAATTTGATCATCTTGAAGAAAACAATGGAGGATCTATGAGAATGGGTAATGATGCACCTTATATGGTTAGAGGAAAAGGATCTCTAATGATAAATGATAGAATTAAATGTGATAATACTTATTGTTGGCATTAAGCAGAATTGCCACTAGTGACAACACTTATTTGCATTCTGAGTGCAAACCGAGCAGACAGTGAAAACCGAGAAAGTTAGTACAAACCGAACAGGACAGTGTAAACCAAGTCACATCATGTCTACCGAGTCACCAGTATTTACCGAGTGATCAGTATGAACCGTGCCTTCACTTCTACCGAGTGCATGACAATGCCGAGTAATGCAGTGGATGCCGAGTATCAGAAAGTCACCAAGTCAGTTTGCAGGAACCGTGTAACCATACTTGGGCCGACTTAGTAGCACTTATGTTTATTTGTCAAGCTGACTTTGTAATTGTAATTGTAATTAATTGTTTAAGACTTGTATATAAACAATGTTGTAAAAATGTCAAAAATGTAAGTAAGAAGCATGTATGTGAAAAAGAAAGAAAGGCAGAGATAAGCGAATTACAAAGGGCTTCAGAAGTATAAGGAACAACAAAGACAAATTCATCACAGAAGGTGATCAGTACATCAGCGAATCTCAATCAGCAATCTAGTTGCAAAACAAGAGATCTACTGTTTCATCCTAACAGGTGAATCAGTACTAAATCCTTTAACCGGGTAGACTTAACAGTCTTTTGTAAAATCTCTTTACCGAGTGCATACTTCATTGTATGTTTGTAAATCCTTTAACAGGGTGGATTTAGCAATCCTTATTGCTCCTAACAGGGCAGATCATCAGAAGTGATCAAATTGTAAGCCTTAACCGGCCAACTTTATTCTGCAGTATTAAAGCTTTGTGGGTTTCATCCCCACCCCAGTTTTACTTTCTTTTGGAAGGTTTCTGGGTAACCAAATCTATGTGTCATTATTGTGAATGCTTTTAAGTTTCATGCTTTCTGTATGCAAAGGTTAAAAGTAAATTACATGTTAAATTGAAGAAAATTTGGAGTTACTGATTCACCCCTCCCCTCTCAGTAACTCGGTTAATTCCTGAATATTTCCAACAATTGGTATCAGAGCAGCATTGGTTCTCAAGATAAAGCTTAATTAGCTTGAGCAAAGATCCAGGACAATGGAGGTATTCAAACTGAACAAGGTGATTGAAAATGAAAAGCTAGATCTGGAAATGGCCATAGCTAAACTCAAAGAAGCAAAAGAACATCTTTCCCAATCCCTAAGAAGAAGGAAGGAACTTGCAAATCAGATGAATGATCAGACTTACATTGAAGAAAAGATTGAAGATCTTTTTCCCTCAAATAACTCAGATGAAGCAAACAACGCTGTCAAAGAACTCCTAGAAAAGAATGGGTCTCTGCAGGAAGAAGTGAGAAAATTGAAAAGAGAACAAGAGCTACACTCTACAAGATTCTGTGAGATCTTGGAACAAAGAAACAAGTTGAAAGATGAATTAGATGGAAGAAATATTGAAGTCCAAAATAAAACCCTTCAGCTAGAAAAACTAATTGATCAGATCTCTCATACAAATGAGGAAATTCTGAATCTAAGATCAGAAATAGAAAGCACAAGAGAAGAACTAAGATCTGAAAAGGAAATCAATCTAAGATTGGTGGATGACCTAAACGCTGAAAAACAAATCAATGAAGGAATGCTGAAAAGCCAAGAAGACTTGAATCAGCTGTATGAGCGAAATCTTCATAGGCAAAAAGGAAAAGCAGGACTTGGATACAAAGGAGATGGCGAATCCTCTAAGCAAGGTACTCAAAGAAATCAAAAACCTACTTGTAATCATTGTGGTAAAATAGGACATACTTCAAATAAATGTTGGAACAATGAAAAAGCAGAATTCAATGGAAAATGTTACAGCTGCAATCAACCTGGTCACAAAGCAAATGAATGCAGGGAAAAACCTAGATTCAGAGGTAATTGTCACAAGTGTAACAAACAAGGTCACAAGGCATCCGAGTGCAGATCCAAGACATTTAATCCAGCAGAACAAATCATGAAAGCAATGTTTGGATGGGACTACAACACCTGGTGTAGATGTCATTACTGTGGAGAATATGGACACATTGGCATGAATTGCATAAAACATCATCTAAGGAAAAGAGATACTACCGTAAGATGCTTCAAATGCACTAAACTCGGTCACATAGCCAGAAACTGCATGAATGCTAGTGAAGTTGAAGATGGAAAGAAGAATGAAGCAACTAAGGTCAGGAAACAGGTAAGACAAAAATGGATTCCTAAAGCTACCGAGCAATCCAGTCGAAGTAATGGAATGGATGGCTCTACCGACTCAAACTAAATTTCCAAGAAAGCATTGGAACTGTATTCTCATAGACCAATCTCAAGCAGTTCCAGAACTGAAATTAAAAGAAAGATCTAAATCAGCATGCAAGATGCAGTAAGATCATAGGAAGGTCGGTATCAGTCTTCACCGAGCAAGGTCGGTATCAGTCTTCACCAAGCAAGGTCGGTATCAGTCTTCACCGAGCAAGGTCGGTACCTGTCTTTACCGAGCGAGGTCGGAGCAATATGAATTCTCGAGTTCACCGAGTTGCGAAGTCTTTACTGAGCAATTAATTCTTAGTGGGTGACAGTCTGTCAGAATTCATACCCTAATTTGTACTAAGCATTAATGATAGAATTGTAAACAAAAAGCAAGTAATCGAACTCATTCTTCACCGCTAATCTTTAGCACTTTGAGAGCAGAAAATTTCAAGAGCAACCCAGCGATTAAATACTTTTGCGAAAGGAATTTTCTGTGAGCTACCATGGCATCATCCAACACTTCAGTGAAGAAAGGATCTGATATGTTAGTCCAAGGGGAATGGAAAGCACAAAATTTCAAGATCGTGCCCGCAATTGCAGCAGCCCTAGATCCGAACGGAGCTCAATCTCAGATTCCTCCTAAGGTACTACTTATTAACGATATCTGCAATCATTTTAACTGTTCAATTCATGAAATGGGGAACCTAGAACTAGATAATATGCGTGAGGAACTATGTGTGGATGGTATTCTGAAACCCGAGCACAAACATCTGGAAGATAAAGGTTTAGTTCACATTGCACATCTACCTCGAAACTTTTGAGATAAATGGGTTAGATACATTCTCAGCCGTGTACATGATGGAAAAATTTGGCTTGAGAAACCTATAGAGATCACAAAGAAGATGATTCAACAAATCACCGGTCTTCCCATGTTGAACAAAGCAAAAACTACCAAAACCCTAGGTCGGACGGAACTAGAGAAGAAAACCCTAGCCGAGTGGGATGGTAGAGGCATGAAAGTTAGCAGCATTACCGATGCTGAACTGAAGTTTGCTACACACATTATTGCCCATAAGATTTATAGTTCTAGTCGACAGAATAGTGTATCCTATGAAGCTATTGACCTAGCATACAAAGTGGTCAAGAATAACTTGACATTTGACCTAGCAGACTTATTGTTAAAGCAGTTTAACAAAAACATGGAAAGCATTAAAACTTCCAAAAACAATCCATGTAAGTTTGGATCCTTATTGGTCTGTTTATTCTTCTATGTTCAGAAATTCTTCCCTTCTAAAGGAAAAGTTGTATAGAGAAAAGATGTGCCAGTCCTCTATGAAATAAATGAATACATCTTAGAAATGGGTGAAAATTTTGAAAGCATCATGGATAATTATTTTGAGTCTTTCAAAGAGAAAATGAATGACAGATTCTGGATTCCATAGAAGTTGGTGGAAGATTACAAAGATGACATTTGTTTTATGGTGGATTGTGATAATGTATATATTCAAGCAGTTAAACCGAGGACTGTATATGTAAAACCTCTTCCTTATGAGGTAAATATTGATGAAACCAAGAATATCATTGAAGCTCTTCTTAATCAGCCTGTCAATCCCAAAGCTCCATATTTTGGAACATATGATGAAGCTAAGGTGAGAATTGAACTAAGCATAAAGCTTCCACAGGCGGTAAACAAAAGAAAGAAGAGGATAGCCAAAATGCAAATGATAACCGAGGACAAAGAAGAAAAAGATGAAGAAGAAGAGGAAAAGGATGAGAAAACAGAGGAACTAGAACCTGCAAAGAAGAAAGGAAAGGTTTTCATCACTAAGGCACCTAAGCCTCCCACTGTTGTATTTACAAGGAGAAATACAAGAGGTAAGGCAGACAAGGCAGACAAGGTAGATAAAGACATAGTATTCAAAAGGCCTCCTCTAAACCTTCAAGAAAAGCTCAAACTCTTTAGAGACGGATCAGGATCTGGAGTAAGTAACATAAATTCCTTAAAATATGAAACCAGATCGGAAACAGAAAAGAAGGAAATAGAAGATGCTGTTATTGAAAAGATGGGACAGTGGAAATACTCTCCTGAAGAAATAGCCCCACAGGTTCTAGCAGTTCTATTAAATCCAATAAAAATGAGATGGAGCAATGCAACGCAAACTGTGATAGACATATTTGATCAAACCCTGAGACAGTTAATGCTGAGCTTGAAAAATGATGAAGTAAAGAAGGCACTAAAAGAAAATGAAAGTAAGATGACATTAAAGTTCAATACTTGTTTGATTTTTATCAACAATATTGAATCGGTTGTGAAGGCTGCAAATGCCACATGGAAGAACATATACCACCTTCACCAACCGAGTATTGAAACAGTAATAATAAAAGATATTGAAGATAACAGTGATGAACAAGAAGAAGACACTGAGGTAGATGATACTGTGAGGATAGCAGCAGAAGTCATTGCATCCCTTCCTACCTCTCCTGTAAAAGTTTCTATATCCAGCCTGGAGACACCTTAGAGCATGGTTGTGACAACTTCCACATTTGTCCAATCATCCATAGAAACAACAAAAGCAGCTACCATTTCTTCTACCGAGTTGCAGTCTCCCGCATCATCAAGTTTTCTAGCAGTAAGTTTTCCAATTTTTGAATCTTCAAGTGTAAATATTTTAAGCTCTCCCGTAGAAAGTATACCAGTATCTATAGCCAGCCCTACTTTATCTACTGTCACTACTACCAAAGCATTAAGTTCAGATACGCCTAAGGCTCTACCGAGTATAAAATTTTTGGGTAAGAATGTAGTAGAGGATATAGACCTAGATGAAGAGATAGAGATTCCTACACTAGATTTTGCAAATCTATCAGCGGACCAAATGCAAAATATAGGTGAGATCCTCCAAAGGAAAGCAAAAGAAAAGAAGCTTAAAGAGGAGAGAGACAAGGAATATCAAATCATCAAGGATGCTAAGGACATTTTGTCTGATGCATTAGGCATTAAAGTAGACTCCTCCCAACATGTTTTGTTACAATTAGCAGAAGCAGTTGATAAATACAATGAGGATTCATCTGGGATAGAAAAGTTAGTTGAAAGAGCCGAGAAGAGATTCAACAATAAAGTGCTTGAGCACATTGCTCAGCACATAGCTATTAACCAAGTAGAATTGTCTTCAGTTTTGTCAAACACTGAATCTATCTATTCGAATGCTACCTCTCTTTTGGCCAGACTGTGCAATATTGCCGAGTTCACAAAGGATGTTAAGGATAAAATGAATAAAATGGATGAGGATATGAAGATTAGCATACAGAAGCTACAACTTGAACCAAGTTCAAGCTCTGCTCATCACATGAAAATTTCACACCTATCAAACATGCAGTCTGATCTACTGAAAGAAGACACAAGGATCCGGTCCACACTGCTAGACATCCAACACATGATCCTTCCCATCATGAATACAATGTATAAGCACATTGAACATTCCAAAACATTGATTCATGACAATCAATTCTCTATAGCAGATCACATGATTGAACTCTCTGCAGAAGTCCAAATTGCAATACAAACATGTAAGATCCTGCAAGAAAGTTGGGACAGAACCCTGGCACTAATAATGAAGGTACATTCTGATTTTCTATCAAATTTTGGATTCTCTCTGTAAAAAAATTGTATACACACCTTTGGCATTATCGTCAAAAAGGGGGAGATATGTATAGAAGAAGATTTGTATAGAAACAGTTAGCACATTGAAAGGGGGAGACAATGTATAAAGCCCTATAACAAAGACAAATTTTTGAAAAATCAAAATAAAACTCAGCATGATTCATGTATAATATTTTTGGCCAATAAGTGTTTTTGTCACTAATGCCAAAGGGGGAGATTGTTGGCATTAAGCAGAATTGCCACTAGTGACAACACTTATTTGCATTCTGAGTGCAAACAGAGCAGACAGTGCAAACCGAGCAGACAGTGCAAACTGAGCAGATAGTGCAATCCGAGCAGACAGTGCAAACCGAGCAGACAGTGCAAACCGAGCAAGTTAGTACAAATCGAACAGGACAGTGTAAACCGAGTAACATCATGTCTACCGAGTCACCAGTATTTACCAAGTTCAAAACCTACCAAGTGATCAGTATGAACTGTGCCTTCACTTCTACCGAGTGCATGACGATGCCGAGTAATGCAGTGGACGCCGAGTATCAGAAAGTCACCGAGTCAGTTTGCAGGAACCGTGTAACCATACTTGGGCTGACTTAGTAGCACTTATGTTTATTTGTCAAGCCGACTTTGTAATTGTAATTGTAATTAATTGTTTAAGACTTGTATATAAACAATGTTGTAAAAATGTCAAAAATGTAAGTAAGAAACATATATGTGAAAAAGAAAGAAAGGCAGAGATAAGCGAATTACAAAGGGCTTTAGAAGTATAAGGAACAGCAAAGACAAATTCATCACAGAAGGTGATCAGTACATCAGTGAATCTCAATCAGCAATCCAGTTGCAAAATAAGAGATCTACTGTTTCATCCTAACAGATGAATCAGTACTAAATCCTTTAACCGGGTAGACTTAACAGTCTTTTGTAAAATCTCTTTACCGAGTGCATACTTCATTGTATGTTTGTAAATCCTTTAACAGGGTGGATTTAGCAATCCTTATTGCTCCTAACAGGGCAGATCATCAGAAGTGATCAAATTGTAAGCCTTAACCGGCCAACTTTATTCTGCAGTATTAAAGCTTTGTGGGTTTCATCCCCACCCCAGTTTTACTTTCTTTTGGAAGTTTCTGGGTAACCAAATCTATGTGTCATTATTGTGAATGCTTTTAAGTTTCATGCTTTCTATATGCAAAGTTTAAAAGTAAATTACATGTTAAATTGAAGAAAATTTGGAGTTACTGATTCACCCCTCCCCTCTCAGTAACTCGGTTAATTCCTGAATATTTCCAACACTTATTGGGTAAAAGGACTAAACTATAATTTTCTAAGTGTGGCACAACTAAACAATTCAAGCCACCAAGTTGGTTTTAAGAGCAAGAAAGTGAAGATATTTGATGATGAAGGAAGACTTGTTGCAATTGGAAAACAATTGAGAGGTAATTTATTTTATCTTGATAATGATCAGTCTTCTTGTTTAATGATGAAAGATGAAGATGCATGGTTATGGCATAAAAGGTTATGTCATGTGAATTTTGATAACATGATTAAGATCAATAAAAATAAAAATGTTAGAGGTCTTCCTAACTTATCAAAGCCGGATCATGCTATGTGTCATGAATGCTAGAAAGGTAAAATACCAAAATCTAGTTTTAAAAGAAAAGATTATTCAACAAAGAAATTAGTTGAGTTAGTGCATACAGACCTATGTGGTCCTATGAGAGCTCAAAGTTATTATGGAGATAGATACTTTATTCTTTTTGTTGATGATTATACTAGATTAATGATAGTCATGTTCTTGAAAGAAAATTAAAGGCATTTAAGATGCTCAAGTGGTATAAGGAAAAAGATGAGAAAGAGACTAGTAAAGTATTGAAATGCTTAAGATATGATAGAGGAGGTCAATTTATCTCTGATGAATTTACTAACTTTTTTAATGAGCATGGTATCAAAAGATAGGTCTCTACATTGAGGACACCTTAGCAAAATGGCATTGCTGAAAGGAGGAATAGGTCAATTGTTGATTATGCAAGGACACCGAGGTAAAAGCACAATCAGGTGTCACCTTTTAGGCTAACTTATCAACACAGCTAAATTTTAGTATTTCTAACTAAAAATTAATTTAAGTCAAACATATGGTCTAGCTGGATTCATTCTAGCTAAGTTAGACAAGTTTTTTAACTTTTCCAATTGGAAAAATCTATTCAATGCATGCTTTATACCACTTTGGGTAGAATTACCATAAAAATAAAATTATTTCATAAAAGTGGCATTTCAATAAATCTTAATCTTTTTAATGATATTTTTTTAAAAATAAAAAAATACCCTTTTGTAGAGATCAGAGTCAAGAATATACTCATATAGATTTTATAGTGTTTTAATTAGACATAGTTTATTGTAACTAAAAAATATTGTAAGTAGGTATTTTAATAGTCAAGGAGATGTTGATTCAGAGAAAGAAAAAAATAGTAAATCATCTTAAATAAATTTGAAAAACATATGGTGCACTAGAGGAGAGAGTCCTCTTCAAGAATATATATATATTTTTGATTGAGATATATTTTTTATGAAAAATATGTTGCGAGATGAAAACTGTCGATTTTAGTGAGTTGGAATTTGAATTGTTATCAAAGAGAAAATATAGGTCACAAACCAATTTTTATTTCCTCATGCACTAGCTATATATGTCATTTATGACATATTTTAAAATTAGGGGAAAAAATGTTTATTTATATATAATTTTTTGGTGGGAACTAGACCCCTAATTTTTAGCATTTTTCAGCAACTGAAAAATCATCTTTAAAAATTTAAAAAACATATATATATATATATATATATATATATATATATATATATATATATATATATATATATATATATATATATATATATATATATATATATATATATATATATATATATATATATATATATATATATATATATATATATATATTAAACTTCATCCCTTTTATCACATTTAGATAGTTTACATCATCTTTAAATTCCAAACATAAATGTCATTTTTATTCTATTGAAGTTGAACACCTTTGATTCTGTTAGCCTTTTCCTTTGTAAAAGGGTGACAACTTATTGTGCTTTAACCATTGATGTTACAAAAGATTGTTGCTCAGACATACTGGAGGGAAGCTGTCAGCATAGCTGTTTATGTTTTGAACCAAGTACAACTGAAGAAGGACACTAATAAGACACCCTATGAGTTATGGTTTGGCCACAAACCCACTGTAATTTATTTTAGAGTTTTTGGAAGTAAATACTTTATTCTGAAAGATGAAAGAAATGGGATGTTTGACTCAAAAGGTGATGAAGGGATATTTCTAGGAAATTCCACTAAAAGTAAAGCATACAAGTGTCTTAACAAAGTAACTAACAAAATGATTGAGAGCACTAATGTTTGAGTTGATGAGTTTGATGATAAGAATGTAGAGGAAAGCACAAATGAACCAAAAGACTATGGTAGATTCACTTATATTGAACAACCTGAGTACCTACCAAAGCCATAGATAATGGCAACTAGTCAGTAGGAAAACAATACCGATGGACAGGAAGGAGATACCGATGAGCAAGAAGTAGCTACCAAACAAGAAAATGAACCTACACAGGATGAACAAGAAAGAAGAGATCAAATACTAGAAATATTTGTCAAAAGACATAATCCTGAGACACAAATCATTGGAGACAGACAAGCTGGCATGCAAAAAAGAAGTAAAGCAAGCAAGGTACATGTCTAGTTTGTGAATTTGAACCAAAGAATGTAAAAGTTGCATTAGAAAATGATGAATGGGTTAATACAATGAAAGAGGAAATAGAACAGATAGAGAAGAACAAAACCTGGAGGTTAGTACTTGGACCTAAGGACAAGAATTTTATCAGTACTAAATGGATATTCATAAATAAGTTGAATGAAAATGGAGAGGTAACAAGGAATAAAGCTAGATTGGTATGCAAGGGATATGCATAGGAGGAAGGAATTGATTATGGTGAGAATTTTGCACCTATTGCTAGATTAAAAGGAGTCGGAATGTTACTTGCATATGCTGCACATACAAATTTCAAAATTTACCAAATGGATGCTAAATTAGCTTTTCTGAATTGAATACTTGAAGAAGAAGTCTACATAGAACAACTAGAAGGGTTTGTTGATCTAGAAAACAAAGATACGGTATGTAGATTACATAAGGATTTATATGGTTTAAAGCAAGCACCGAGAGCCTGGTATGAGAGGCTGCATAACTATTTGTTGATTATTAAATTTGTTAGAACTAGTGAAAATAGTAATTTGTACATGAAAGGGAATTCTTATGATACTATCTTGATTGCTGAGATATTTGTGGATGACATAATATTTAGAGGACAAGATCACATCTGTAAGTCATTTGCTAATGAAATGAGAAGTGAATTTGAAATGTCTAAGTTTAGAGAGATTAGGTTCTTTCTAGGCTTACAAGTGATTCAACATAATGATGGTATATTCATCACACAATCTAAATATATAAAGGAAGTATTGAAGACATTTGGCATGGATGATGCTAAACCTATGGGAACATTGATGGCTACTAGATGTAAACTAACTAAAGAAGATGGAACTATTGAGGTAAATCAAACACTGTACTAATCCATGATTGGTAAGTTAATGTATGTAGTTCACAGTAGACCTGATATAGCACATGCTATTTGAATAGTTGCTAGATTTTTTGCAAATCCTAGAGAGTCACACATGGTTGCTACAAAGAGAATCTTAAGATACCTAAAGAAAACTAAAGATTATGGACTATGGTATCCTAAGAAAGACAAGTTTGAACTTAAGGTATACATTGATGCTGATTGGGTTGGAAATGTGGATGATAGAAAAAGTACCACCAGAGAAGTATTCTTCTTTGGTGAAAGACTTGTTACATGGACAAGTAAGAAACAATCTTACATTTCCCACTCTATAGCTAAAGTAGAGTATATTGATGGTGCTACTAACTTTCAAATATTGCTTATATCAAGAAAGTGTTGGAAGGTATGAATGAGGTAATCATGGAGCCTGTGATTATATATTGTGACAACACTAGTGTAATTAATATTTTAAAGAATACAGTGATGCACTCTAAAACAAAGCATATATCTATTAAGTATCACTACTTAAGGGAACAAGTATAGGATAAAAAAATGAAGCTAGCATTTGTTACATCAATAGAACAAGTTGTTGACATATTTACAAAGCCTCTACTAAAAGATACATATGAATACTTGAGGACTAGACTTGGGGTCCATCCCCTGTCTACCAATCACTAATGTGATTTGGATGTTACATTAGCCAAAAATTATCAAAAGATCATTCATGTTGATGTAGCAGAGTTCACACTTTGGATTTTTGTCTAAAGCTGTGAAAGATTGAAGAACTAGAATAGGTTTTCACTTCAGTATACCAAGATATAGAGAATGCACTGGAAAATAGAGAGTTACATGCCTACTATAGAGCTGGATGTTTTTGATTATTTCATTTGCATTGATGTCAAAGGGAGAGAGATCTCAATATGAATCCAACAAGAAGCCAAAGTCAAAGAAAGTGAAACATAGTAAGGGAAAGAGATACATAGAGCATTGAAGATTAGTTACTGAGAATAGAAGGAAATTTGTGAGCTAAAAAGATCATATATGTAGAAGTTAGTTTACACTTGCAAATGCTTTTAGTAAAGTAGTGATTAAACATAATAAGCTAGGTAGACCTTGTTGCAACATTTTTTGATAGAGTTGTAGAATACATGTTCGGTATATGTATGGCATATTTTATATTGCTTGTGTTTCCATCAATGCCAAAGGGAGAGATTGATGAACTACAACTGATTTGAAGAAACTAAATGACTTAAAGATATGTCATTTGAAGATCACTGAGCTACTGATTAGATATGTAAGATGATTAAATCAGTAATATGTTGTCATTGATGTCAACTAGTTTTGACAATACTTATCTTGTAAGTTACTATACCAAAACATCTGCAGAAAGAAGAAGAAAAGAGATGAAGAACAAATATATCTACATTAGGAAGATGGATATGACAGATAAGGATATATAATACATTGGATAACTTATTGATGAGTCTATGACCTTATGTTATCTACTTAATTATGTTGCATTCATCTATGATGAAGGATAGAGAAAATTGTTACAAAGAAGTGTTGTCGGTTAAAGAAGCATTTCAGTATACACTGGCGTAGTGTAGTGTATACCGAGAACAGTATAAACTGAGATTTTGTACACTGATGCATTTCTTTGTTAATCGAGCAGGAGAAAAGAACTAAATGACTAGTTTAGCTGACATAAGTTGATGAGTTGTAAAGTGTATGATTTTGATGTTGAAGATAATGTTTTTTATGAAGATCAATGGCTAACAAAATTCAAGGAAGATCTAAAGGATGAAAACAAAATGTGTTATTAACACATCAGTCGAGGATGGTTTAAGTGGTAAATCAACAAAGGAGAATAAGTGGAAAAATTTGATAGATGAAATTAAAATGGTTTACTTGTCTATTTAAGAGACTAGGGTTTCATTATGAAACTCATACCAAAAGAAGGAAACTATAGAGATATCATGTGAACAAGCTTCATGCATGCTTGATCAGATCGGTTAAGAATAACCAAACTACAGAGAATACTGAACAAAAAAAAGCTATTACTGAGAAACAATAATTCACTGAATATTGATTGAAACATAATTGATACATTGATGAGAGGATTTGAATGAGCTTAAGAATAGATCTGATAATCTGCAATTGAAATTGTGTTGTAATCATATCACCTTCTATTACATTTTAACCATTTTAAATAGATAAATCTCTTAATAAAGTGGACTAGAAAGTCTTGTAATGTAGCTCATAGAGTGTACATTTTTTATCCTGTCAACCCCATAGTGAATACTGGTTGGATGATACTGGTTGGTCTAAAATCCTCTAACATGGTCACACCTCACATTATGTTTGTAACCTTTAACAGGGTTGGGTCTTCACCAACCTCACTTTAGAAGGGTGAATAATTTTTGGGTTGCCAGTCCCAGGTGGTTTTTCCTTTTACAAGGTTTCCATGTTAAATCTCTTATTTTATGTGTTGACTATAATGATTGTTAGTTGTCATAATTTAAATGTTTCATATTGCATTTGATCAGTAATCATTATAAGTTATTGACTGGTAATCGATAAAAGCATAGACAGTATAGTATCTTATGTTACCAAGCTGCAAAAGTTTTAGTAAATTGTTTTGGTTATACTTTTTTGATTGGGACTATGGATAACTGATTCACCCCCCTCTTAGTTATTCTAACAATTGGTATCAGAGTGTTGGTTTCTTGGAATAAAGTTTTAAGGAATTCAACAAAAAGATCTCAAAATGTATAAGAGGGAAGTGCCAAAGCTGAACAAGGATAACTTCACAATATGGTAAAGCTGAGTGAAGTTGCATGTATGTGGAATTGGGAATTCTTCCCTCAAACTAATGGAGAATGGCTACCTTGGACCGCACACTGGTCCCTTGACCCTTGATCAACTAAGAGATAGGCATGAACATAATGTTACTATGATGGAGAAGTTTTCTTCTTGTATAGATGCCAAATTTGAAGATATCAAGGACTGTACTACTGCTAAGAAGATATGGGATAAAATTACTCAAGTTTATAATGGTGATGTGAATGTCAAAAGAGCTAGAGCTAAAAGCTTAAGGGGAAGATTCGATGATATGAAAATGAAGGAAGGAGAAAACATTGAGCAGTACATAAATAAAATAAAGGAGGTAGTTCATGCTATTAGAGCATCTAATGGTGTTATTGATGAAGAGGCAGTGGTAAGAAAATTTATCAAAACCTTATTGCCAGTTTATGCAATCAGAATATCTACAATACATGAGACAAGGTCCACAACTGGTAATACACTTACTCTTGACAATCTGATTGGTAAGCTTACAACCTTTGAACTGAACAACTTTGATAATAGTATTGTACCATCTGTTCAATCTACTTTTATGTCTTCTCTAAAGATTGGTAAGTCTAGTAGAAAAAATAAGAATGATGATAGTGATAGTAACTTTAATGATGAGCTTGATGAACTTGAAGCTCTTATGGCTAGAAGGTTAGCTAAAGGTAAAGGAAGAGATAGAGGTAAATTATCTTTAGTATGCTTTAACTGTAAAGAGGTTGGTCATATTGCTGCTAGATGTCCACACATGAAAGATGGTGATAGAAACAAAGGCCAATCTAGTGAAGGAAGCTATAGGAGAAGAGGAAACAGAAGTTAGCAACACTACAATAGACAACTGAGATAATAATGATAAAGGAAAGAAGGTGTGATACATTGCAGAAGAAGATGTCATCAATACTGACACTAATGAAGATGTGGGGGTAGTATTTGTTGCAATGAAGGATGATTTAGAGGAAGATGAAAGGTATGTAGAGACAAAAATTATCTCTAAGCTTAATGAAAGTAATACATAGATCATAGATAGTGGCTGTACACATCACATGACTGGTGTTGAAGAAAAATTTGATCATCTTTAAGAACACAATGGAGGATTTGTGAGAATGGGTGATGATGCATCTTGTATGGTTAGAGGAAAAGGATCCCTGATGATAAATGATAGAATTAAATGTGATAATTCTTATTGGGTAAAAGGACTAAACTATAATTTGCTAAGTGTGGTATAGCTAAACAATTTAGGCCACTGAATTGCTTTTGAGAGCAAGAAAGTGAAGATATTTGATGATAAAGGAAGACTTGTTGGAACTAGAACACAACCGAGAGGTAATTTGTTTTATCTTGATAATGATCAGTCTTCTTCTTTAATGATGAAAGATGAAGATGCATGGTTATGGAATAAAAGGTTATTTCATGTGAATTTTGATAACATGATTAAGATTAGTAAAAAGAAAAAGGTTAGAGGTTTGCCTAACTTGTCAAAGCTAGATCATGCTATGTGTCATGAATGTCAAAAAGGTAAAATGACATAATCTAGTTTCAAAAGAAAAAATTATTCAAAAAAGAAATTACTTGAGTTAGTGTATACCGACCTATGTGGTCCTATGAGAACTCAAAGTTATTATGGAGATAGATACTTTATTCTTTTTGTTGATGATCATACTAGATTAATGACAATCATGTTCTTGAAAGAAAAATCGGAGGCATTTAAGATGTTTAAGTGGTATAAGGAAAGAGATGAGAAAGAGACTGGTAAAGTATTGAAATGCTTAAGATCTGATAGAGGAGGTGAATTTATCTCTGATGAATTTACTAACTTTTGTAATGAGCATGGTATCAAAAGACAGGTCTCTGCACCGAGGACACCTTAGCAGAATGGCATTGCTGAAATGAGGAATAGGTCAATTGTTGATTGTGCAAGGACACTGATGTTACAAAAGAATGTTACTCAAACATAGTAGAGGGAAGTCATCAGAAAAATTGTTTATGGTCTGAACTGAGTACAACTAAAGGACACTAATAAGACACCCTATGAGTTATGGTTTGGCCACAAACCCACTGTAAGTTATTTTAGGATTTTTGGAAGTAAACGTTTTATTCTGAAAGATGAAAGAAATGGGAAGTTTGACTCAAAAGGTGATGAAGGGATATTTTTGGGATATTCCACTAAAAGTAAAGCATACAAGTGTCTTAAAAAGTGGCTAACAAAATGATTGAGAGCACTAATGTTCGAGTTGATGATTTTGATGACTAGAATGCAGAGGAAAGTACAAAGGAACTAGAAGACTATGATAGATTCACTTACATTGAACAACCTGAGTACCTACCGAAGCCACAAACAGTGACAACCGGTTAGTAGGAAAACAATACTGATGGACATGAAGGAGATACCAATGAGTAGGAAGCACCTACCAAATAAGAAAATGAACTTGCATAGGATGAACAAGAAAAAAGAGATCAGATACTGGCAAGATTTGTTAGAAGACATCATCTCGAGACACAAATCATTGGAGAAAGACAAGTTGGCATGCAAAAAAGAAGTAAAGGAAGACAAGGTACATGTCTACTTTGTGAATTTGAACCAAAGAATGTCAAAGTTGCATTAGAAAATGATGAATGGGTTAATGCAATGAAAGAGGAAATAGAACATATAGAGAAGAAAAAAACCTAGAGTTTAGTACCTAGACCTAAGGACAAGAATGTTATTGGTACTAAATGGATATTCAGAAACAAGTTGAATGAAAATGGAGATGTAACAAGGAATAAAGCTAGATTGGTATGCAAGGGATATGCACAGGAGGAAGGAATTGATTATGGTGAGACTTTTGCACTTGTTGCTAGATTAGAAGGAGTCAGAATGTTACTTGCATATGCTACACTTGAAAATTTCAAAGTTTACCAAATGGATGTTAAATCAGCTTTTCTGAATGGAATACTTGAAGAAGAAGTGTACATAGAACAACCATAAGGGTTCGTTGATCTAGAAAACAAAGATATGGTATGTAGATTACATAAGGATTTATATGGTTTAAAGAAAGAATCAAGAGCTTGGTATGAGAGATTGCATAACTATTTTCTGAGTATTGGATTTGTTAGAACTAGTGAAAACAGTTCTGTACATGAAAGGAAATTCTGATGATATTATCTTGATTACTGAGATACTTGTGGATCACATAAGATTTTGAGAACAAGATCAAATTTGCAAGTCATTTACTAGTGAAATGAGAAGTGAATTGGAAATGTCTATGTTTGGAGAGTTTAAGTTCTTTTGAGGCTTACAAGTGATTCAACAGAATGATGGTATATTCATCACACAATCTAAATATATAAATGAAGTATTGAAGACATTTGGAATGGAAGATGCTAAACCCATTGGAACACTGATTTCTACTAGATGTAAACTAACTAAAGTGGATGGAATTACTGAGGTACATCAAACACTATACCGATCCATGATTGGTAAGTTAATGCATGTAGTTCACAGTGGACCTGATATAGCACATGTTGTTGGAATAGTTGCTAGATTTTTTGCAAACCCTAGAGAGTCACACATGGTTGCTACAAAGAGAATCTTAAGATACCTGAAGAAAACTAAAGATTATGGACTATGGTATCCTAAGAAAGGAAAGTTTGAAGTTAAGGTATATACCGATGCTAATTTGGCTGGAAATGTGGATGATAGAAAAGTACCACCAGAGGAGCATTCTTCTTTGGTGAAAGACTTGTTACATGGACAAGTAAGAAACAATCTTCCATTTCCCACTCTACAACTGAATCAAAGTATGTTGCTTCTGCTACTAACTATTCAAATATTGCTTATAGAAATCGAGTGTTGGCAGTATGAATGAGGTAATCACCGAGCCTGTAATTATATTTCATGACAACACTAGTGCAATTAATATTTCAAAGAATCCATATATGCACTCTAAGACAAAAACACATATCTATTAAGTATCACTGCTTAAGGGAAAAAGTACCAAGTGAAGCTAGCATTTGTTACATCAATAGAATAAATTACTGACATATTTACAAGGCCTCTACCGAAGGATAACTATGAATACTTGAGGACTAGACTTGGGTTCCATCCCTTGTCTACTAGTCACGAATGTGATCTGGATGTTGCATTAGCCTAAACTTATTAGAAGATCATTCATGTTGATGCAAGAGAATTCACACTTTGGATTTTTGTCTAAGGCTTTGGAAGATTGAAGAATTGGAATAGGTTTACATTTTAGTATACCGAGATACAGAGAATGCACCTCTCTCTCTCTCTCTCTCTCTCTCTCTCTCTCTCTCTCTCTCTCTCTCTCTCTCTCTCTCTCTCTCTCCCTCTCTCTCTTGGGACACAAATAGTTTAATGATAAATAATCCTGCCTAGCCCTAACCTGGGACACAAATAGTTTAATGACAAATGTTATACTTGTATAAATAATCCTACCTAGCCCTAACCAGGGATGTAAATAGTTTAATGACAGAAAATTAAATATAAATACTACACATATTGCTTAATGATAGAAATAGTTTTATTGAAGAATATTCAATATAAATACTACACATATTGCTTAATGAAAGAAATAGTTTTATGACATAAAATTAAATAGAAATGCTGCGCATATTGCTTAATGACATAAATAGTTTTATGGAAAAAAATTAAATATAAATAATCCTAACCTGGGATCATGTTATACATGTATAAATGGCTGGCAATATTCAATAATATTCTATTTGTATAAACAGTTGGTATAATACAACGGCTGCCATAATGCAATAATATAGCAACAATGGATGACATAAGCTAGTAATATTATATTTTTATAAACGGCTGACATAATACAATAATATAGCATAAAAATTAAATGATTGACATTTGTATAATATTGCATAAACATTCTGCAACATATGGAGACAAACAAAACATATAGAAAAGCATTCAAACAGATCTAAAAAAAACATTCATAATAGAAAAGAGAATTATTTGTCAGAATGGATTCCAACCTGGAGAATCGATTGATGAAGGGGAATCCAATCCTCTCAATCTCTTCTAGCACTCCTTCAAATCCTTCTAGATGCGATCTCTAGCCTCTACCCAAAACAACCAAATACCAATCTCAGAGAATAATGATTTCTCTCCTCACAAATATAATTTTCTTATAAGCATAATACTTATCTTATTATCATTTCTTCTCGAATCAAATCCTATCCAACATCCTCTCACATAGGAGAGCTTTCCTATATATAGATTGGAGGAGATGGTTGCACGGGTAATCCAACTAATGTAACCATCCCAACTGTCCATTAGTTATTCATTAATAATATGGTTTGCATAACCATTCCCGTGAAGGGATAAATAAACTTTATTTAATAAGATTTTAATCTATGTCTCCTAAATTTGAGGATGACAAAATAGATAATAAATATTTTAGGAATAATTTTACTTACTTACTATGGTAATTTACCAAAGGCATTTCCCAAATATAAAAATAACATAGACTTACCATAGTCTCATAATAATTTCCTTCACATAATTAATTTATTATATAATAATATATATTTATATATGTATTCATAGGCATATATGTGCACCCATATGCTTATGGTACATATACCATAAGGCACATTATTATTAATATTACAAATATTTAAATATTATGAATATCATTATTGTAAAAAGTCTCCGCCCCTGTGCCCCTTCTAGCTCGAGATCCAATACACTAATCCATATTATTTACAAAGTATAATAGTGATATATATTAGGTAACTACTAACATAAGTTGGATTTTACCACTATTATTAAAATATTTATTATTAATATTGCCATAGACATATTATTATTATGAATATTATAAAACATTATTAATACCATAAATCGTTTATTATTATTGATATTAAAATCACGTGATTTGATCACATACTAACTCATTCCTAACAAGATACACTAGTACATATAAGTAACTTCTAATAAAGATTAATTAGTAAATCATACCCTCAAATGAACAATAATTCACATCAATAATCTACTAAAAAAAATTAAACATACCAAGAAGACAATTAGAGCTAGCATACTCAAAACCTCATTCTAAAAGAATGTAAAAGACAAGAAACTAGCTACAAGATCCATAAAACCAACAAACTAAGGGGATACAAAAATACATGATCCACACAAGGGACTGACTCGGGAACTCCCCACCTAAAGGTAAAAGGATCAGAGGTAGAGTTCCTTCTTGTGGAACCTGGTGATATCTCCATAACAACAACAACAATCGAAGATTTTGAGGGATTTCTCAGACTTGTAAAGCTAGGTGGAGATGATACTCAGTACGTGTACTCCTGCATCAACAAGAAAATATACATGGATATATATAGATATACATACAAATTAGATATATGAAAGCAGATGACTAGGATCGATACATCATGTGGACCTTAACTAAGTGAGTAACTATGACTTCATCTTGAGTCATGAAAACACATTAGACACATATCCATGAAACATAAAACATCATGATAATGGTTAGATTCAAATCCTTGGGTTAGCTCCATAAAACATATAAAGATAGATATTTTTCTAATTTCATGAACATATAAATGATAACCATAAATGAACATATCAATCATCAAATAACATATCATCATCCAAAAACATAGATGTAAATGTATAGTTCTAAACATCATAATAGAATGTCCAAATCAAGAAGTCCAAGTATCACCATAGGAGAGGGTATCTCTCTCTCTCTCTCTCTCTCTCTCTCTCTCTCTCTCTCTCTCTCTCTCTCTCTCTCTCTCTCTCTCTCTCTCTCTCTATTTCTCTCCCTTAGGTATAATATTGAACATATAATATAAATATTTAATAAGTTAATATTATACTTTTATACAATAGAGAAATAAATAATAATATAATACATGCTATTATAAAAATTCATATTATAATACTAATGCTCTACAATGAAACCCTAAAGCTGATGCCACCAGAAGTGTGAAGAAGGATTTGTTCGATAGTTTCATGGGATTGAAGATGATGAAAAAGGGAAAGCTTCAGTCAAAGTCTTTTAAGGAGGTCATTAAGACAGGTAAATATTTTAGTTTTGAGTTCCCATTTCTAAATGCTATGGTATTATTATTTAATATTAATATTAAAAATAAGAATTTCTAATATATAATTTAAAATTGAAAAAAATACTCAACTGAATTAATATTAACATAAAAAAATACAATTTAATATAATACAATTTTATATATAACTTGAAATTGGTAAAACGAGTCCAAATGAAATTTTGAACTTGGTGGGAAATTTCGGATATCCAAAATTTTGGGATATCTGATTAGGCTTGGTATTTGCTTCGACAATACCAACTGTGGATGGTCAACCCTTTAGGCATGTTTAGCAGATTGTTTTTGATATCGAGACTTTAACCATGTAGTTGACGACTATTTTTTAACCCAAAATTGATGAAATGAAAAGGCTTTCTTAAAGACATTATCAGCTTTTCATCAATATAATTGCTGTCAAATTTTGAGTTCAGTAAGTAATTATTACTTATTTTTCAATTGAGTTATCTTTAAAGTCGTAAATGACATACTGATTGAAAAACAACTATAACTTTTAAACCGTTTAACCTTTTTGAAATCTGAAACATGCGTCACATTCTATGTTTTGGCTACTATAAGGAAAAAAATTCAATTTTGTAAAGTTTAGAATTAGTGAAGGTGGCCAAACATGAGATTTTTTTGTTCTGAAAAAGTTGTAGTAGAAAATTCATAATTAATTATTTATTTGGCAAAAAATCATAAAAAAAATTTTGTCGCATTTGTGAATGAGTCTACTACTTATATGTAGAATCTTGGGAAAATATATCATCCTTTGATTGTGATTAAAGTGGTCTGACATATACATACTTTTTACCTTTTCCCTAAAATTTTTGTACTACTGCATTGAAATCTAAAATTTTAAATAATTAGATAAAAAAATTTCAGACAAGGACTAGTAGTTTAGAAACTACACTCAATTTCCTATAGATTCTATTCTTACAAAGTTTTTTCACAGAAGGCTCATAAGATGTTCAACTTTTTATGTCAAGTTGACTAACCCTGATTTTTTAATTTTTCATTGCCACTTAAGGCCACAGTTTGGTATAACATGATCTTGTGTAATACCCCTCTAACCCTAATATAAGTTTTGTGTTTTTGAAAGAATTAAGATCCTTCGATATTTTCTTACAGCTTAAGTTGTACATGATACTTGTTTGATCTATTCCTATAGTTGTTTATAATAATTTCATAAGCTAGTACTCAATGATTCTAATATCAGACATACTATCTAAAGGTATCATTTTTGTATGTATTTATCTCCATGTATGTATTGAGTACCTACAAGACCTTTATGAACATAGTTAGGAGGTTATATGATATGTACTTGATAGATATATATAAGTGGTTATTTATATTTTCTTCTATTAAGGTTACTTTGGATGAATCTTGTATCTCACTTGATGATTTGATTATGTTGATTTATTATTAGTATTGATAAGAGACTAACACAATGCTTGAGATTCTAACCTTCGTTATGATGATGCTACATGCTTTGAGTGTATATATATACATGATGTGTTTTCATGATTCAGGATGAAGTCGTAGTTACTCACATAGTTGAGGTCCACACGATGTATCGATCCTGGTCATTTGTCTGCAATATTTTCTTTTATATGTATATCCGTGCATATGTATTTCTTCTTTGTGATGCAGGCTTGCAGGTACCGGGCATCGACTTCACCTGGCTTCACAGGTCTGAGCATGCCCTCAAATCCTCGATGGTTGTTGTTATGGAGATAGTACTAAGGCCCCTACATGAGTCTTCCTTTGTCATTATTCCAATTTGGGAATATTAGGATTCCTTCTTTGTCAGTCAACCTTTGGGTCAAAAACCCATATCCAACGCACCCGGTTGGGCATGGTTGTAGTTAGTGCCTTGAGGCCACTTGAATTCATTTGGTTGTATGATTTGTTTACTCATTTTATTTATTTCTCCTTCTTGGTATGATCCTTAGTTAATCTTTCTATGTTGTGTTCCAGGAGTTTGGCTTGACTTTCCTTGTTGACTTTGGTTGACCTTGTTTGATCTTATGGTTTTCTCGATATGTTTCATAGATGATTTGTATGGCCTCTTTGGATGATTAGGTTTATTTTGAGGCGTGTGATTTTATTCTACCTCAGTGATTATATCCTATAGTAATTATAAATAGGTAATAATATTGTGATCTATTACTTCATAATCTTATAGATTATAGTGTTTGGTATTTGGCATGTATCTATATAAATATAAATATATATATATATATATAGAAATATATATATGGGTGCACACATATATGTATTTATATATATATAATTTATATGTGATTATATGTTAATTATTGTAGATATTGTTGATGGTGTATATTTTGGGATTAATGTAAAGTATAATATTATTAATAATTAAATATTAAATAATGCGAGGTATATTATTCTCAATTGTTAATTATTAATAATGAGGATAGGTTATATATATAGATATTGATGTAATTAATGATGGCATATGTATATATGTTAGGATAATATTACATATGTGTATGAATGAATACAAATAATCTTTTATTGTATATTTGAGTAATATAGTTGTATGATATTAAGTTATTTTATAATACCCTTTAGTTAAGAGTTAGTTGGGAATTGGTTACTTTTCCTCTCAACCTTTGGAAATCTATTTATATGCACTACTTTCTCATTTGAAAGGGGGAGATTTTGGGGGCTGAAGCATTGAGGAGAGGATGGCCTTACTTTTCATGGAGATTTTGGAGAGAAAACTTGGAGATGTGAGGGAGAGTTTGTAAGCATATGTCTTTAAGAATTTTTGGCTATCTTTGCTTTTGGGAGAGAGACATTTTTGTGAGAATTTCAGTAGTTGAGAGAGGGATTCTTTGCTATGGAATTATTTCTTTCTTTCATGGAGATTTCTGAAAGTGGATAGGGTTTGAAGGATGCATCTCAAGTTTGGAATTGTCTTCTCTTTTGTTTCCTTCCTTCTTCGATTCAACCTTTGTAGGACATGAGGTATGGATTGAATATTTTAGTTATTTTATGTGTCTAATAGATTATGGATCTATTTATATATTATCATTATTTATTATATCTTTACTTTTCATTTCTATGGTTATTTTAAAGTTTTGAGTTTTTGTTTGTAAGAATTGGCATGTGTTTTCCTAGGGTTTTTAGCAACCCATTTTTGGAGATCTATTATTATAATAATTTAAATTGCATCTAGGGTTTTAATAAATTGATTTTATAAAAGTAAAATTCACAGATCTAAAATGGGTATCTCTCTGATTTTATTTTTAGGGTCGAATTAATGCCTTATTTTTGACATTTTGGAAGACTATGCCTGTCCATTCTTGATTCTGAATTTTCTATCAAATGTATTCATATTCTACAGGCTGATATGATGATATAAAAGTCTAAATTTGATATAAAAAATTATCCTAAGTCTTATATTTCATTTCCAATTGGTTTGGTGAATTTTAATTATGTTTTGTGAAAATTACAACTATTTTAGTGAAGGCAGGTCTGAACCCTAACCAGAATTTTTTGTTTTAAACCAGAAGTCATAACTTTCTTTCCCACCGTTGGATCTTCCTAAAAATAAAATTGAGAGTCTATAATTATGTTATCTAAATCTCCACCGAAGTGATTTCCTTTATTATTTGTTTTGTGGAAGATATGGTTGACTGTTCTATGATGACTATTCTTTGCATTTAATCCTTGCTTGAAATAATTCAGTTTAAGAACGTCATTAAGTTTTAAGGTTTTGTATGGTTACTAGAGGCTATTAGAATTTGTTTTTGGTTAATTGGATCTATTTATACTCTGAATATGTTTATAATCTCACTTGGATGTCTTCTTATATGTTTGGAACATTCTGAATGCCATATTGGGTTTAGGGTTGTCAAGTGGACTAGGGACAACATATGTTTTCCTAAACTCAATCAAATGTTGTTATGAAATTGATATGAATTCTTGATGATGAATCTATTATGTTCTTATGATTTTTATATGTATGTTAGGGAACCTAAGTACACTAGGTGAGTGGCTCATAGTGAGGGGCCAGGGCCCTAAGTGGCTAGTACCAGGATAACCTACTATGAGTTATTTAATCAAGTGATAACCTAAATAAATGAATTGGGAATGGGAAATTACACACTAATCAAGATTAATTGTGCCTCACCCATGCCTTTAGTGCTAGTAAATACTAAGGATGGGAGTGGGAGAAGGTACCTATGCGTAGGTATGACTGGATGACCTTGTCTGTACGAGGGGCATTCGGTTCTGCATGTGCCTACTTGGGGGCCGGGGCCAAGAGTGGCTAGTACCAAGACAACCCAAGGGGTGAGGGCTATGCGATGACACTCACCTATCTTTTAGCTTAGAGCCTCTACCAAATTTGATCATGCCTCTGGTAGTCCTTGTGGTCTTCTTGTCTTTTCTTTTGTGTTGTGACTTTGGGGAAATTTTATCACCACCTTAGGAATTTCCTAGTTGTTACATCTTGTATGGGCCTTTGGTTCTATCTCCTAGCTCGGGGGAGTGGGCCTATTGGTTCCACATGGTTGGGTGGTTAATATTTATATCGAGGTATTGATCGTGATTCTTTGGATGATCCTAGCACATATTCCATTCCAAACCTGTAGTTGAAGATTTCTTATTGGATATTTTAATATGAGATGTACTTATGTATTTGTATTCATGTAATTTTAATGTCCTAAAAGGAGTCTTGTAGTATTGATATAATCTCAATTCAAAGCAATGCATAAGGGAATGGGTAGTTTTAGGTAAAAGAAAGGGAAAAGAATGTGGAATATTGGACATGTTACTAGCATTAAAAGAAAGTGTTTATGTTATTTCTCCTATCCTCTTATGTTGTCCATATGTAAAGGAAATGATCTTAAATATAGTTATATATAATGATGTATCAAAAAAATAATAATGTATTCTCTCTTGATGAAAGGATCCAAGGAAATTATTGAGAAATGATAGGTTAGTGATTGGAATTATTAACAATGAATGGTTATGAAATAATGAAATAAAATAGTAACTTGATTATAATGTTAATACTTGGTTCATGTTAATGAAGTACCTAGGATAATGCCTACCTTAATGAATATTAATCTCTTACCTAAATTATTAGAGAAAAGTGATATAAAGGATAGTAGATGTAGATGAAATCAATATGAATTTATGGAATGAGTTGATAAAAGGAATAATGATGTTGGATGATTAACCTATGTTTAATATAAGAAATAAGTTAGGGACATTTAACTTGGTGCATTAAAATGAATGTAGATCTTTTAAGCTCATGATTCCGTGAATATCTTATGCATGTAAATGGTTTATATGATGTTGCTTTAGTAGAAACATTAGGGAACCCGGGAGGACTTAAGTTGTATAAATATTACATTCAAGTAGTAGAAAATTATTTCTTCTTTTAGAAATATGAAGTGGAATGATGAATATTATTCTAGTTAAAATAAAATAAAAAAATTCACTACTTGCATTTTATAGAGGTTTTATGTCTTGTCCTCTTGGGTTGCCTGGCGGGGCGTTACATCTTGCACATACCCTTCTATGTAATCATATATATGTTGTTTGTATTGGTTTCTATATGGGTGTAAGCAAGGTTTTTCTATCCCTTTATGCACTCTTTCCTCTTCTCTCTCACCCCTCACCTCTTTATCTCTTCCTTCCCTAGGTCTATCACTACCTTCTTGTCCAACTCTTCCTCAATCCCATCTTACTCCTCTCTCCCCTTGTATTTATCATTTTCTACATGTGTGTTTGTTGTAAATTCATTTGAATTAGTTGCAACTACTCTGGTATGTTACAAGTAGTGGTTGTTGTTGCACCAAAAGAACAACCTGTCAATGCCCGATTCAACCACTAGACTTATGTAAGACACATGAGGTAGTTAAACCATGTCACAAATCTTGAGGGGAGCACTGACCATTTTTCTAGCAATCTCCCCCTCAGCATTACCCAAGGGGATTCGAACCTATGACCAAGCTCTAATACCACTTGTTAGAATTAGTAGTTTTCATTGCACCAAAAGATCAACCTATTAATGCCCGATACAACCATGACTAGACTTATAGAAGACACAGGAGGCAGTTAAACCATGTCACAAATCCTAAGGGGAATGCTGACCATTTTTTCCAACATGGTATACATACTTTCAAAATATGGAAGCATAGACAAGAGGTGGGAACTTTTATGAGACCATATTTCTTATTTGTTTACAAGAAATTCTAGATCCATATTCTATATTTCATTTCTCCAAGATTTTTGTATTTTTTTTTCAATTATCAATTTTTTACCTTTTTAAATGCATGGTTGACTTCTACAGGGGTGCCAACATCCTTATACCAAAACTAGCCCCTGTTCCTCCTATTAGAAATTTCTTGTTTATAGTAGGTTCCTATTATCTTCCATTAACTAGCTTATCAGTCTTGATCTTTCATTCTTATTAAATTTTTAAAATAACTTTAAACAATATTGTCATTCATAAATTTAATCATTTAGTAAATCAATCAATTTCTTATTTTATTATCATTTTTTAATCAAGTCTCATTTATTTAATAATTTTGTCTAAAACATATTAAATGATCTAACTAAAAAGAAAACTAGTTTTTTATTTAGTTGGTAGAGAATTTGTGTATTTTTTTTTATCTTAAGTAAACCTATTTATGATACTGTGCTAATTAAATCCTAAGATAGATGTTTAATTATTTTTTCCTACATTTAAATCATGTAGGCTATCTATATTTGTAGTAGGCTCGGTATGGATCCTAACCTTCATTATTTAATCCTTTCTTCATCCTTAAAAATATTTTCTCTCTCTAAATTAAAAACTCTCATTAATCAACTATTTGAAAATTAATTAATTCTACTTTAATTTTTTTTCCACATCCTATAAAACTTTCTTTTTGAGTAAACACACACATAGTCACAACATATAGACCTTAGCCCAACTAGGTTAATGTCCATTTACTACACTATCACCTTTCTCTTTAATTTTCATCAAAAACTAAAAAACTCTACATTTTTCTACTTGCATTTTGTATAGTATATAAGGATGGATCAATTTTGTTGTTCTTTACTAGAAATTATAATCAATCCTTACTTGACTATCTGTTTCTCATACTTATCTCTTATAGTAACCCACATCTAAACTTATCCACATGATGTCTCTCTATATATCTCACAATGGTGACTGGTTTGATAATAAACCCCTATTAGATTATGCTAAGTTTGTCACTCACCAAAATTTACCACCACTTGTTTCTCCTCCAAAGTATCCCACTTGAAGATACCACCTAATCATAATCTCTTCACTTGAATACTCCTTAAAAAATATCATCATCATCCATCTTGAGGGGCTAGAGATATAACAAGGTATATGATATATTATCCACACTCTCAATCATGTCCCTTTAGGAAAACTACCTTCTATCCCTATGATCCACCCTTTAAAACCTTACCCTTCACTTATCTTGCTTGATCATATCTTAGCACTATTGTCACTCCCATCTTATGGTGCCATTAACTTAACAACCCTTTCCACTCTTATCAAAACATGAAAATGTTACATCTCCTACTTTAAATTCCCTAAAATATGCCCCTAACCCTCTCATTTACCACCTAGTTCAAGAAATGTCAATAATTTAATTCTATTTATATGTTCCCTCATCATCTTTTATCTTGGGGGATGGAAACGTAAAACCCCTCAATAATACAATATGCTTGGATATAATAAATCATGTGCAAGAACTATAGTTCATAATGCTAACCTATGTGTACTTCCTTATCACCAAATCTTGTCCCCCCTTACCTATTTTTATTCTAAATTTTGATTTCATAAGATTATCCTATGAATTGTTTCTATTAATACAAGGGAAAGATAACTAGAAGATGTCTATGTGTGTGTAAGAAATAATACAAGGGAAGTTTCATGTAATAGCACAAGGGTGAGTAATTGTGTGTATACATGTGTGTTTTTAGTAAATTCATTTGAATAAGGTGAGAGAGTAAGATTATTACTTTAATATTGTTTATAGTTAAGGAGCTATGTGCCCATGCATGTAAGTGTAATAAAGTAAAGATAAGCCTTTAAATGTCAAAAAAAATTATTCTATGTAATCATATATATGTTGTTTGTATTGGTTTCTATATGGGTGTAAGCAAGGTTTTTCTATCCCTTTATGCACTCTTTCCTCTTCTCTCTCACCTCTCACATCTTTATCTCTTCCTTCCATGGGTCTCTCACTACCTCCTTGTCTAACTCTTCCTCAATCCTATCTTACTCCTCTCTCTTCTTCTATCTATCATTTTCTTCCTCCCTCCCTTCTCTAGGTTTCTCCCCCCTTTCTCTTTAGTTTTAGTTTTATTACTGTTATATATTATGTTCAAGGTGCAAATGTGAAGGTGTTTGAGTTTATATTATATTATTAATGTATTATTTTATATATATCATATGTTCTTCTTTATTGTATATCGAGAGGGTATTTATTAGAAATCTTACATAATTATCCAAAAAATTTAAAATTTTGTACCACCTATATAATTATAAATAGGTGATAGATAATTTTATGACCATCTTCTCATTGATATCTGATGTGCCTATATATTTAGTATTATCCTTTTCTTAAGAAACCAATAATTCTACAAAGAAGAACATCTTGATATCTTATAACTTTCTCTGTAACCCTTTCCTAATCAAGCAATTAAGTAAAAAAATTGCAACTATTTTACTCCACCTCAACCTCATCTAAGCATCGTATCTCTCTTTGTTCACAATATAAATCTAATATCATGAAGCTAGAAGAATCTTTAATTTCATCAAGTTCATGAGTTTCTTTCCAATAACCAGGTTACCATACTTCATCCTATCCAAACTTTGAACCCTGGTCTCTTCTTATTCTGCCAAATTTTCCAATTATTTTAGTTTGTAGACCTATTTTTCTCTAAAACATGCCTTACTATCATCCTCTCCTTTTCTTTCTTAATTATCTATTTGGACTTCCTTGTCACCAAACTTGTTCCCCCTTCCCTTTTTTTCCCTTAAATTTCAATTTCATAAGATTATCCTAGGAATTATTTCTATTAATCCAATAGCAAGAGAATACACCCATCTATGTGTAAGAAATAAGACAAGGGAAGTTTCATGTAACAACATGAGGGTAAGTAGTTGCATGTGTAGTAAATTCATTTGAATAATTCTAGAGAGAGTACTTCAATGGTATGTTTTTGTTAAGGAGCTATGTACCCATGCATTTAAGTGTAAATAAAGTAATCTTAATCCTCTACACATAAAAGAAAGGTGGGTGGCTGCAAGAGAGTCCCACTTTTGGGCAAAAAGTGAGTGTTTTATCTATTTTTTAAAATTTATGTCAATTGATGTCAAAATTTGAGGCACTTAAAGATTGAATCTCAAAAAAATTTAGTAATATAAAATTTAGTGCTCAGAGTCTACTTTTCAAATGTGTAATTTATTTCAATACCAACATGATATAAATTGAATTTTAGTAGGCATGTTTAAAAACCACTTTTCCAAAATACCTATTTCAGGACCACACCTCACATGTGTACGACCACCCTTTTTTGAAGTAAATAAATGTATTTTTGTGATTCCTTCTAGAGAAAGCTACCTAAAACACTAAAGATTGATGAGAATATTTTATCTATTTTTTATTAAATATTTTTAAGTGACGATAAAGTATATTTTTTAAACCTCTCATGTACGACCACCATTATTTGATGATAACTTCACTTTTTTCCTTTTTTTTTTTAAATTTGAAAGAAATTCTATGTAGATTGATGTCATATAACTCATTTTTTTTTTAAAATGTAAAATTAAAAAAGTTATTAAAATTTTAGTTAGCCTTAGTATTTCAAGTTTAGGTACCACATTGGCTTAATAAATATTGTACAAATATTAAAATTTCTCATATCACCATAAAGTTTATATTTAGATAATCTGCAAAATAAGAACTAAAATGGGTTTTTGTTTTGTCAAAAAATTCATTCAAGAAGGTGTCCAAAAAATTATGGCAAGGCATAAATTTTATATTATAATGCCTTAGCCATATTTTTTCAGGGCCAACCACAGGCTTGGTCCAACCAAGCCTATCCTGAATGAAAAATCAAGGGAGTGGGTATGGTTCCCACTCATAGTTTTACAAAATGCGCACCCATTTTTTTAAATTCAAAAAATGGGCACTTGTTTTGTGAAATTCAAAAAATGGGTGCCTATTTCATTTAAATAATGAGTGCCCATTTTATAAAGAGCCATTACAGCCAAAAAATAGGACTATGGGCCTGATCTCAATGATTGGTGAGTATTCAATCATTTTTTTAATGATCCGTACTGCAAATAGAATATTTTGATCAACATTCTCTTTTTTTTTGTCTTGTTTTGGATTTGACATGAAGATAATCATTTGGACTTGAATATTGGTGCAAACATGGGATCAAAGCAATAGAGAAAGAGGCTATGGAAGGTTTTGACAACTAAGGAGGTTGCAACAAATAGAGAGGAGGCAAAATGACAACGAGAAAGAAGAGAAAGACTTCAAAAACTAAATAATGTTGGAGCATTGAGTTCAACAATTGTTTCAGAAGAGGAGAACAATAAAGACACCATGATGGATGCAGAGGTTGAAGAAGAAAATTTAGGTGCATCTTCTAATCTAGTATTAGATACAAGTATGTATTCATAGCCAAGTGTAACTTATAAAGATAAAGAAGTTCATTAATTTCTAGAAGCAGCTTACGATATAAATGATTTAAATTTTATTCCTAAAAATAGAGTAATAAATTTAATTGTACATCAAATTCCACAAATTATTAATGTTAATCATAATGATAAAGAAACTGAAAGTCAAACCCCGATTGAAATTAAAAATCAAACACCAATTCAAATTGAAACCAACAATGTAGATGTAAATATAGAAACACTGGTTGAGAAAGAAACTCTGAATGATAATGAAATGAATGAACAATTTCAAATAAAAAGTGGTGTGATATACAATCTACGTGGTTTGGTTTTATGGAGACAGATTACGACACACACGACAGATTGTTTAGACAATTTTTTATAATAAGAAATTTGGATTTCAATGTCAATTAATTAAAATGTCTAAAATACGAAAAGTGATAAAGAGGTTAGAAATTTATGTGAAATCCAAGAAGAAGGATGAGTCTCGAAAACAAGTTGTAACAACTGTTGCTAGTGCCTTTGACATAATTGGAAAGAAAAGTCATTCTAAAGATAGTAATATGACATGATGAGAAATAACAACTTTAGTAAACAAAACTACTATTGATAAAAGAATGATTTCAAACATAAGTGGATATCTTAATATTCATTGTAAACTTTTAACAAGAGATGTGAACAGAAGAGTTCATTTTGAAAGTGATCCAACAAACTATTTATGGATCTTGAGTGGTAGAATCTCGAGGTCTAACATGAAACTTACTAGAGAGATCAAAATGTTGATTAAGATTTTTTGGCATGATAATACAAGAGTATCCCCTAATGCCACAGATATTCTTAAATTAAGAATCGGTTCAAACTTTCATGATCCACATCCAAAACACCTTTTAGATATGACTCAAACTGAATTTTATATTATTTAATTATGGATGATAAGGTGTTAACTATTAGTATTAGTCAAAGATCAAGTTTGAAAAATGTAAACCACGGTATTATCATTATGATATTTTAAATTGATCTATATGTTATACCATGCATACTAATGAAATTTTACACGAATGTGGTATAAATATACCACCTCAAACTTTAAAGGATTTTATATCAAGTCTGTTTTGTAACCCACCTAATGAGAAATTTTATCTTTTGAATGCATGTGTTTCTGGTGTATGTGGAAATCTTACATTATTAGATGGATGTTTGCATGACAATATTTATATTGATTTTAGACAAAAATTAGTTGATGTAAAAAGATTTAATATTGTTGAGTATCCATTGAAGTATGGAAAGGTTGAAAAACGGTGCGATCTAATAACTGAAAAACTTAGTATTCATGCTTTTATGAATGAATTCACGAGTAAGGTTGTACCTAAATATGTGAAACACTATCAAAATTCTAGATGGATTGATGGACAATTTCACATATGCAAGAATACATTTCCAATTAACAGTATACTTTCAGTTGTTGACTTTGGGTGGTCCCACAAAGCTGTGTCCCACTTTGGGCCAACTTTGACATAGTGATCAACATTCTGAGAAAAAAATTCACTTTCAAACACATGTTGCAGCAAAACTATTAGGAATTTGAAGATGATGTAAACTAGAGTCTTTTAGAATTTTCTTTCTAGTTTCTAAATATATTTTTCTAAAAAAAGTTAAAATTCATTTAAATTCATTTTTTCTTCTCCTTCGAAAAGTGGTTTGTGTGAAAAATTGTGTTTTTAAGGAGTTACTGTCACTTGGATCAACATAACTTTTTTTTAAAATATGATAATGATGTAATTATTTCAAGATTATATTTTTAACTTCAATATCTAAAGGATGAAATTTATTTCATTTATTTTGGGTCAATATTTCATAGTTTATTAAGTTCTAAAGTGACAATAACTTTAATTTAGACATAAGGTCACTTGGATCGCTCTAACTTGATCTGTGTATATCAAAATTTATTTTTTATTTTTTTAATAGAAAGGTAACACAAATACTCTTTTCCTACATATTTTTTATAATTTTTTTTTTATAATTTACTATTTTTCCCAAAGTCTTGAAGCACCAAGTTATTGAATGACCAAACAACCTATGTTTAGTTAAAGTAATATTTAAAAGTGATAATGAACTCAATATGTATTGAAAATATATTCATTAGAAAGATTGTTCCTAATAGCATCATACTACATAGATAGGTTTTTAAAATAGATTCATTTGATGTGCCAAAACTTCAAGTTGAAGTGATTTTTTGTTAGCATTTTAATAGGTGCAAAGGAGACTCCATTGTAGGTATGAATGAGGAGTATAGATGCTATATCAATATTTTTTTAATCTAAGAGACTTTGAGATAACCATTTGTAATTAATTCTTTCAAATGGAGCCTCTCAAGGCTTAAATCATCATATTTTATTAAAAATATGTCATTTCAACAAAAATCAACATGTCTAAAAAAGTGGGACAAATTTTTGTGGGACCACCCCTTTGCAAAGAACTGCATGCTTGCACCACAAGATGAGATCGAACCATAATTTTATAATTTAGTGCAAGTAAATTTTTTTGTTTAAATTATCTATATAGGCATGTTCTTAATAGTACTATAATGGATAAAACATGGATGGGGTCCTAGAATAATAGTTTGCACATAAAAGAGATCCCAAAACCAATATTTTACACATACATTTGAATTGTAAGGGGATGGAATGTAAATATGGAAATAATAATGTTGAAATGAAGAAATAAAGGTACTTACCTCTGAAAATAATCAGCTAAAAACCTGTCAAATAGTCTTATAAACTATTGATTTTCACATTCTTGAATCAAAACTGTGAGATCTACAGAACCCAGAAATCTTTTTATTTTATGAGCCAGGTCGACCTTGACCCAAATAGTAGGGCAAGGTCTTACCCTAGGGTGGGATCCTACCCCCCACTGAAGGTTGTCCCTGACCCAACTGCTCCAACAAAAATTATGTTCGCGAATCCTAGAAGTTCAGTGAAAAGGGTATCCAGATTTGTACTTTAATTTATTGTCATGTACCTGTACCTACAAGAAAAATGATTTTTTTTTTTGGATGAGGGGTTTTCCTAAGTCAAAGCTCAATTTGGAATCAACCTTAATAATGGAATTAAAATAGATAATTCTAGCAAGTAGTAGAAGTAGATCTAATAACAAAGCTATGATATTCAATAGATATGCAATTGTGTTTCAAATGTAAACAAGTATGTTGATATGAAAGATTAGACTCAACAATGTAAATCAAAACCATAAATATAAATCTAAAACCTCCATGATTGTATGCTTGGAATCCACCTTGAGAGAATAATGAATGGATCTTGAAGATAAAAAAGGATCTTGAAAGAAGATCACACCACCATGATGGATAGATCTAGGGTTTGAATGATGAATCTTGAATGCTTGAACCAAATCCCTTCAAAGGCTTGAATGCTTGAATCCTTGATCTTAAATAGAGAACTTGAATGGAGATGAGGGCTTGAATGATTGAAGATGAAAAAATTCTCACTTGATTTTCTTCTCTTTATTTCTTGATTGATTACTTGAGGGCTAGATATCTTGATCATGAAAAGTGGATGCTTCATGGCAAAAAGAGATGGAGAAAATGAGAGAGGAAGGCTTCCTTTTATAGTGATCTAGGGCACAAAATTTTAGAGAGGTCGACATTGGAGAATTAAATCCCAATTAACCTTAACCCCTAAAAGTGGACCTAGATTAAATGAAATTTAATGATTTACTATTCTAAAACCCCAAACAACCAACTTGGAAGTGGGAAAATAAAACTCTCCAAAACCCGACATGCCATCAAAACTTTTAGAATTTGAAAATTGAACCTGGGGTTAGGTATGAGGTAGTCTCTACCATAGGTCAAGGTTGAGGTCATCCCTGACCTAGGTTAGGCAATAGGTTGTCCTTGACCCTTCAAGTCATCCTCAACCTAGAAAGTCAAAATCTTTAGATTCTCAAAGAAAGTTGCCAAAAAATAGGTTGGAAAAAAGGGGAGAGAAGAAGAATAGGGGGGAACAACTAGATACATGCAAAGAGCCAATCAAGGTACTTGACATGACCCCAAACCACTTACTCAGAGGGCTAAACATGTTAGAAGTAAAGTCCACCAAGATAATTGAGAGGGGGGTGAATTCGTTATCAGATAATTATAACTTTTATCATCTTCAATAGCATTAAACCATATGAGAAATATAATTACCAACCATAGAAAGATATTCATACACAATGATACAATAACACAAGATATGTTGACTAGGGAACCTCTTGATCAAAGAGTAAACCCTGATGGGAATGATGCCCACAAAAGATGAACTAATATGAATATTCCTTGTGAAAGGATGGAATCTATTAGGAGTCTTATGAAATACATTCAATACATATGAATCTCTATTAGGAGATTTTGAATCCCTATTAAAAGATTCTAACCCTGTTAAGAGTTATGGAAGATAGAAGGACCCACTACCCAAATAGCTTCAGGGTAAGATCATTGAACACACTGTCCAAATAATCTTTTCATTACTCAATAGAATAATATGTTACCTCTTCTTTGATAGTGCCAAACTATACTCACTATTACATCAGATCTCAATTTCATATCTTTGTACTTCGCATGTCTTCCTTCACAAATTCAGTTTCATACTTAGCTCTTTTCTTCACTTCATGCATACAACATCACATATAATTACTCCAACCATTAAACTACCATATTACAACAAGGAAATACATTCTTTCCTTTATACCACTCTCAAATAATTACAAATGAGTCAGCATACAATTACAAAATAAAATTTTCCACACGCTACATCAAAATTATAGAAAAACTGTCAGCTTCCAAATACAATAAATCTTCACTTGTGTGACCTAAAAGTTTGTGCTATCATCCACATCACTGTAAATGTTTCTTCAACTTCCCTTTAATTGCACAAAACCATATTTTATCCCGATTAGGAGATATCATCCGATTTCTACAAACCGCTACTCAGGAACACTGCGTGAATATTGCTTCCACCAAAATGATCATATCTTCCATGAATAAATGAATTAATGTATGTGATCTTAACCATAGACATATAACATATCAAACAGTATATCCTTAACATTGCATAGCTCCAACTGTAATAACCCATGTGCGCTAATCAAAACATTGTTTGCTTCTCTACAAGTCTTTGGTAAATCACTGTGTTGACATCAATGGCGATCATAGTCATGAATGCAACAACAACTACTATAGAATGACTACCAAACATTTAGCATTCATTCCTAACAATCTCCCCCATTGGCATTGATGGAAACATAGATGAAAAACATCTAATTTTCCAAAAATCAAATACTACAACACTGCGTCTTCATATCCTCTTCATCAATCAAATCTTGCTTTGTTATCCTATTCAGTTCTCTCCAACAAATGTTCTAGATTATTTTTCATGTATACTTCTCCCCCATTGACATCAATGACAAAAATTTCATCACTATGTCAACAACAACTCAATGTAAAAAGACACTATTCAGAAAATACATTCACTAGAGTCCTCATGACTTAGCTCAGATACACATACTCCCCCATAGAGGAAGTACCAACATCTAGTCCAGAAGAAAGATAGGGCTCATATACCATTGGATGAATGTAACCAAATACATTACCTTTCAAAAGTAGGCTAGGGCATAACCCCAAGCATACCTCTTAGATACTCAAATGTATTCTTAGGAAAAGGCTTTGTGAATATATCTGCTATCTGCTCATTTTTACTTATGTACTCAAGTCTGAATTCTTTCTCAGCAACTTTCTCTTTTACAACATGATACTTGATCTCTATATGCTTTGTCTTAAAATGTAATTCAAAAAATTATATTCCAATATCCTTCAACATTTGCTTCATCCAAATTATCTGGTTACAGTTATTTGCTGCTGCTACATATTCTACTTCTGCTATGCTCTGTGAGATACAATTTTTCTTCTTTCTCATCCAAGAAATTAATCTTCCTCCAAGGAAAAATGCTCCACCACTGGTGCTTTTCTTATTGTCAACACTACCTCCCCAATCAACATTTGTATATGCACATAGGGTAAAATCATCTAATTTTTCATACCATAATCCATAGTCCATTATTCTTGTTAAATATCTTAGTATCCTCTTTACTACTGCATAATGTGATTCTCTAGGTTCAGCTTGAAATCTTGCTACAATTCCAACTAAATGTGGTATATCAGGTCTTGTAGGAGTCAAATACTGCAATCCTCCAATCATAGATCTATATTTCTTCTATTCCACTACAGGTGTTTCATCTATGCTAGATAACTTATGTCTGGTCACCATCGGTGTTCAAACTAGTTTACAATTCTCCATTCCAATTCTTTTCAACAAGTCATTCAAGTACTTTTTATGACGCACAAAGATACCATCATTGCTTTGTGTTATCTATAATCCCAAAAAGTATATCATTTCACTAGTCATACTCATTTCAAATTCAGTCTTCATTTCATTAGCAAATTTGCCCCTAGCTTCATCTTATCCTCCAAAGATAATGTCATCAACAAAAATAACTATAACTAACAAACCATTTTCAATTTATTTTGTGTATAGATTGCTATCAACTATTCCTTTTGTAAATCCCAATTTTAAGAAATACTTATCTAATCTTGCATACCAAGTTCTAGGTGCTTGCTTAAGTCCATATAAAGCTTTCTTTAGTTTACATACCATGACTCTTTCTTGAGTCAAAGGAAAACCTTCAGGTTGCTCAATGTAGACTTCTTCTTCCAACTCTCCATTTAGAAATGTTGACTTCACATCCATCTGATATATTTTGAATTTCTTGTAAGCTGCATATGCCAAAAACATTCTTACTGCTTCAATTCTTGCAACAGGTGCAAAGATTTCTTCATAATCAATTCCTTCTTGTTGTGAGTAACCCTTACATACCAATCTCTCTTTGTTTCTTACTACTAATTGTTCATTCATCTTATTTCTAAATACCCATTTAGTTCCAATAGCATTCTTATCTTTAGGTATAGGGACCATTTCCCATGTCTTGTTCTTTTCAATCTGATCTAGTTCTTCTTTCATAGCATTAGTCCAACTTTCATCTTCACAAGCTTCACAAGTAGTCTTAGGTTCAATTTGAGAAATCAAACATAACTATTCTTGTGCCTTATTTTGAGTTAGAACTCCTCTTTTGAGACTCCCAATAATTTGTTCAATAGGATGATTTCTTAACAAACTCTTGCTAGGTGTCACTGTCTCAGATCTCTCTTTAGATGTATGTTCTTCAATGACTTCACTATGGCTTTCATTTAACAAATCACTGTCAATTTCATAGAATAATTCAATAGATCCAGTGTCAGGTTTAGGATGAGCTTCTTCATCTGATTCATAATCAAGCATTCTTTCCTGAATTTTGAACTTTTCATCAACTTTAACATTTGTGCTTTCAACAATAGTCTTAGTTCTTTTATTGTAACATCGATATGCTTTTCTTTTCAAAGAATATCCAAGAAATATACCTTCATCACTTCTAGGATCAAACTTTCCAATATCATCATCTCTCTTTATATAAAATTTTGTTACAAAAATTATAAAATACTTAACTGAGGGTGCATGTCCAAACCATAATTTGTAAGGTGTCTTGTTTATGTTTGCACTGATTTGTACTCTATTTATTGTATACACTGATGTGTTCATTTCTTCTCTCCAGAATATCTTTGCCAAATCATTTTCAAACAACATAGCTCTTGCTGCTTCAGTCACTGATCTGTTCCTTCTTTCTAAAATGTCATTTTATTCAGGTGTTCTAGGGGCTAAATATTGTCTCTTAATGTCATTTTATTCACAAAAATGTTGAACTCTCTAGAAGTAAATTCTCCACCTCTATCAGATCTCAAACATTTAATCTTCATTCCAAATTCATTCTCAACTTTATTCTTAACAATCTTAAACTTATCAAATGCTTTAGATTTTTCTTTAAGAAATGCAATCCACATCATTCTTATAAAATCATCAACAAGGATCATAAACTACCTTTCTCCATAGAATCCTCTAGTCCTAGTAGTGTACACACAAAAGTAGTGCACTTCTCTAAGTTATTACTTCAAAGAAAATCCATAGAAGGGAAACCTTCAAAAGTGACCTAGAGCTCTCTATGCATGGAGTTGCAAGATTGTAAAATTTCTCTCTGCTAGAGCCATGAAGCTTATGACCTTACTAGTGAACCACACAATGAGAGATTCAAGATTGAAGACAAGGGAAAGAGTGCCAATATCTCCAAAGAATCAAATGAAAATGCAATGCAAGTAAACTAAGAATGAAGATGCACACTAATCTATGAAAATAAAAGTGCAATCTATGTTATGAAAGGAAATATGAAAGCTATGCTGTGAAAGGAAATATGCAAGGATTACAATCCCTCGTAATTAAGCTAGATGAGATTAATCTATTGCATAAAAGAAATCTATACTATGAATGCCATGCTTATGCAACTATGAAAGAAAACTAAATGTGATGCAACAAAAATGTCTTCAAAGCTTGGATGCAAGAATGTCTTTAAAGAGCTCCAAATGACCTAGAAAACCTGTAGCATAACATTAGCATAAAACTTGAGATATGCAAATGAGGAGGAGAGCTCTTCTTTTATAGAGAATGAAAAACAATAGACGGTAGAGATTAAGAGGTAAAAAGGCTTAATCAAGGGTGGGGCATAAAAGATGAGCAATCCATGTGCACAAGTATCATCCAATACAAAAATAAGAGTTGACTTTTGTGTCCATGTGAGACAAAAAGATCTTTTTATTTTATTTATAAAATATAAATAAATCTTTATTTGTGCAACTTTGGATAAGAGGAAAAGGGTGGGATTTTTTATTTAATAAAAGGGGAGGAAATATTCCTTTTAATTAAATAAAGACTTTAGGATAAAATTGTTAGCCCATGAAAAATAATGAAAAATGATAAAAAGGATTTGATCAAGGAAATTGATGTAAATTGCAAAAGATGATTCAAGAAAACATTGACTCAGAGATTAGGTTAAAATTTGAAAATGGGGTCCAAGGTCTAGGTGACCATTTTAGGGTGCATACATTTGCCCCTCTTTGAATAATGTGAGATCAATTTGGGATCAGATGTGGTCAAATAATAAATTAAAATGTGAGATTGATCTAGGATCACAAAAGAACCTAGATGTGTGTTCATTTTGGGAACACATCAAGACAAGCATAAACAAAAGTTGAAGGAAAAAACCTACACTATCACTGCTAGGTGCAAATCAAGCCTTAGAAAAAACTATCACCATCACTGCTAGGCAATAATCAAGTCTAAAAATGAAAAACTCAAGCTGAGCTGAAAAGTTGAATTAAGGATTGAAGCTATAAAGATGATAGGTACTACCCCCTTGAAATTGAAATCAAAATTAGGTAGAGGAGAACAAAAAATCAAAAGATCTAATCAAATCACTAGAAACCATAATCGAAGGAATAAAGCATGATCGGTTAATCATCAATTAGTTAAGATATGCCCCAATTTGATTAAGAAAGATATAGGTTAAGGATGCAGTCAAACGTGAGAGAGATGAAATCGAATGAAAGAAAATGGAAGACTAGAAGGTTGAAAGACATGGGGAATGAAGAAATGAAGATGCCCCAGCGAAGATGAAAGGATCAAGCCTCAAAAGGTCAGCCAACTATACAGAAGAGAGTGAAAATCTAAAAATGTGATTTTGACTATCAAGATTAACTTAGATTTTGATTTCAAGTTTGAAAAAGGATCTAGGATGTTGAAATTAGGTAGGGGTGTAATTTTCACAAAATTCTGAGGAGTTCTGAAAAATTAGGTCAAAAAGTCAAAATGTTAGGTAAGGGGTGAAAAGGTATGCATGATGAGAAGATTAACCCCTTGTATGACAAGAACAAGATGTGATGAAAGACAAGGATCGAAAGACATGATCGAGAAAGGGAAAAGGTGAGTGCAACTTACCAACTAGTGCATGAAAGATGAAAAAATAGAGCTCTCCCCATATGCAAGAAGCAAACTAATCTAACATGAACCTAGGAATGCAAGCTACTATGAAAAGTGGTTGACTTGCAAGGTCATGATGCTTATAGACATCTAATTATCATCATCAAGTGTTTATTGGTTGCGTCATAAGACCATACAATGCTCACTAGTATGACTATGGGTATATGAATATGATCTATATCAGATAAAATGTGGGAATCCCACATAGGCATTGAAGACATGTAGTTTAAGATGAATAGTGTAGTGAGATTACCTAAGTTCAATGTGGCAAGATTATACTCACATCGAGACACAAGGAAATTCAAGATGGCTGGAAGTATGCACTCATAAAAATAGTCAAGGATAATACCTTGTAGATCCTCAGTGTCAAGTAGGTCAAGCAAAAATGATAATGACAATAAGGACTAACAAGATACACCCACAAACAAATAAAGCAATAAAACATGTTCTCATGCCCTCAGTCTTCTAGCTATGCATCATTGAAAACTTCTCAGGGAAAAAAACACTCATCAAAGAAATCATCATAGATAGCACACAAAGTAAATAAAGTCAAGCATGTCTCAACAAGTCAAATGTTTAAGTGCATGTGTGTAAGTCATAGAGTCAATCTTTTGAGTATCGCATCTGCTTAATAGGATAATATCATATCATACTGGACTGAGGTAGGACATCTGATAAGTGTTGAGAAACACTTGACACTAGGGTAGTGTTGAAAAACACTGTTTGGGTGGTGTTGAAAAAAATTGATGGTGAACTATCCTAGAAGACCAACGCATCCTAGAGACCAAAGCTAAAATAGTTATGCCCTCTAGATAGAGACAAAGACAAATTCCAAACCAAGGTAACAAGGTCAAGGCATGATGGAAAAAGGCTAAGTGTCGAGGATGCATGCTAAAGGACAAGGGTGCAAAGGCCTCAAGTAGTGCCTGCTTCTAGGTTATCACCACTTGGAAGAATTTTTTTTTTTGATTTTTTCTTTCTTTTTGTATTTTTGCTACCAAGGTGCCTGTTTCCAGGTTTTCACCAAGGCACTTTTCTATTTCTCTTTTTTTTTCTTTTCTTTTCTTTTATATTTTTTTAAATTTTATCTTTTTTTGGAAGAAGGAAAGCTTTAGATAATGCTCCTTGAAAGGATAAATCATGATATGCCAAGGATTCAAAATGATACTCTCAAAGATGCCAATAGGGAAAGGAAGATGGAAGATAAAAATGAAGGATAAGATTTTTATGTAAAGCGAGTGAGGTTGGAAGATAGGAGGAATAGCAAAATGAGGTAAAATGATAAAAGGTAGAAGGATAATGAATGAAAGGAAGGAAAGATCAACATCAACACACACCTCAAAGGGTGGTGAGAGGATGGAGGAAATGTGAATGAAGGAATATGAGAAGGAATATGGTGAATGTTTAGTAGAGGTTGTGGTTTAGGTACATGGAATTGAAGAAAATTTTTGGAAGAAGATGAAGTGGAAGCCTTTGGAACCTTGAATGTCAACTTAACTTTTTTCACAACATTAGACTCATTCAAGAGAGACTTTGGAATCCATATAGCCTTAGGCTTTTCATTTCTTTTTGATGATTTAGAGAGAATATCTTCAATGATGGATTTTGGAACCCATACTTGTCTTGTAGTTTTCTTCTTAGATATCTCTTTTGACTTTATGCCTCCATGTTGATTAGAGGAGACATGGTGATCTTTTTTAGATGGATTCTTGTATTGATTATTTTTCTTGTATTGAACATTCAAGTTTCTTCCAAAAAGACTTGGGACTTGTGGAGGAAGAAGAAGAATATGAATGGTTTAGATGTGTGGATGGATGAAAAGAATTCAAGAGTATGCATCTACGTTGATCTTGAGGAAATATAGGAGATGGAGGGACATAAGGACCTAGGATAGATGGAAGATGTGAAGCCCTTAGTATTGGTGGAGGAGTTCCAAGGATGGATGTGGAAGAGGCAAAAGGATAATCAATAAGTTCATAGTCATGTATATGACAACCAAGGACAATAGCATCTTTAGAGGGAGTATTAGGCTTTTCAATAGAATCATGAATGTCTTGAATAGGAGCACTTTCTTTAATAAGATTGTTCAAAGCTTGCAAAGATTTAGGAAGAGTAGAAAGTGAAAGCAAACATGGAGCGGTAGAACAAGAAGATGGAAGACTTTGATCTTGACAAGGAGCTTTTGGATATCATAAGCACATCATTTGTTTCTTGATTTTCAATAGGCTTAACATTGGAAGTAATAACACAATTTTAATAACCATAATAAAAGTGTCATGTTTGGAAGGTGTAAGTGAGGTAAGGTTATTTTGATCATCAATAAGCTCAATGTTGTAACTAGTAACTTGATCTTGCTTAGGAGAAGACTTAAGACATGGTGGAATATATGAGGAAGGGTGTAAGGGATCAAAATAATCATGAAACAGATAAGGGACATCATCATCATAAACAGGGACATCATCATCATAAAAAGGGACATCTTGATCTTGATCTTTCTTTATGTTCATTTCTTTATCATTTTTAGAGTCCTCTTGACATGGAGCCACTTCTAAGGACAAGGAAGATGATTGGGATGGCATGGAAGGTTTGGGAAGAGATGGGGAAGGATTAGTTGAAGTACGCTTTATAGCATATGAAGGTTTAGGCTCTTTAGGTTTAGCGTTATTGGAAGTGTTCACAACCAAGGGACAGTTAGCCTGAGTCTCTTTAGGAGCTGGCCTTTGAGAATAACTATGAGGAACATCATGAAAGGAATTAGGAATTTTGACAGATGGAGGATTTGCAGAAGATTTTGCAACTCTAGGAGATGTACGAGTATAAAAGGAAATAGAGGATGGAAAGGAATCATTACCAAGTACTGGTTCATCATCAACATGATCTTTCTCAAGAGTGCAATCTTCATTTTCAACCTAAGAACTCTTAGAAGAGAAATTCTTATAATACTAACATTTGAAATTAGTGTGGAAGGCTTTCTATTCTTTGATATCAGAAGGATCAAAGAGATATTGTTCACAAAAATCATCAAATTCTGCTTCAAAATCAGATTCATATGGATCACCATCCCATTCTATCCAATTTGACTTCTTCCCTTTAGTAGTAAAAAGTGCCAATCTATGATGAGGTGGATGTTTAGGAGGAATACAGGCATTTGGAATATAGGGACCTAGTCCATCATCATAGTCATAGCCATCATCATAGTCCTCAGAATTAGAATCATCATGAGAATCCTTGGAGTTTTGATTCATGAAGTACTTAGTTTTTAAATCAGCTCAGATGGCTTTCATGTCTTCAGTAGAAACATCATATTGCCCACAAAAATCTTTAAAGTAGTCTTCAAAGTCAGAGTCATAGTAGAAAAATTTGGTATCATAGCAATAGTCCCTAGAATTAGAGCTATCATAGTTGGAATCCATGGTTCTAGGAGAAGAGGAATCAAGCACAGGATAACTAGAAGAAGAGGAAGAAGCATGAAGAATAAAGAGAGGGGATGAACATGGGAGACTTAGGAAGACATGGGAGATGTGGAAGAAAGAAGACCAAGAGTCATTTTGTGCCACTTCTTACCATTTGAGTTCATTTGGACATTGAAAAAAATATCACAACACCTAAGATTTGACTAGGACTAACCAAGGAAGACCAAGCTTCTAAGGAGAACCCACTAGGATAGAACTTAGTTTCAGTATTCCAATTAGATCTTTCAAAAGATTTTGTAGTGATGATCAAGCACATAGAACAACAATCAGGGAATGCAAGCAAATAGTCTTCAAGCAATGGGCAAGGGACAAAGCAACCTTGCACATGAACAGAGATAGTGACTTAGTATTCCTCTCCCTATGAACTCTACTTGTGTATGTTCTTGAAAATATTTTAGTAGGTACATAGAACACAACAACACCTTAACAAGTTGTCTACAAAGATATATGTGGCTTTCTAAAAGGAGTCCTCGATATATGCAAGGTACATGAGGCCCAAATCCATAGATGCGAAGAATTCAAAATCACATAGCCAGGGTGAGACGGTAACCCAAATCTCCTCCTTCACTTCTCAAAGGTATAAAGTTCTTTGAGGCTTAGCCAAGAGTGATATCAAACTCAATTCTCAAGAGAGGTGTCTTTCGATTCACCACCCACTATTTATACTCCGCTAAAACATAGGAGTTAAGGTCGTCCCTTGAGGTGATGTGTCCTCAAGTAGGCCTTCTAAAAATAAAAATTAAGCAATTCACTATCAAAAGTATTTAAAGCACTAAAGGTGGAACACTTAACTCTTCAAGTAAATGTGAAGTGAGTCCAAAAAGTGGAACATTTAACTCTTCAAGTGAGTGTGAAGTGAGTCCACAAGGTGAAACATTTAACTCACACAAACTCAATGTGAGTCCAAAAGTGGAACATTTAACTCCTCACATAAACTCAAAGTGAGTCCACACCTTAGAAAACTAATGAGATCAAGAAAGCATAAAAAGGGGGGAAACTTTTTGGAACACTTAACACTCTTTTCAAGTAGACCCCTCCCCTATGTATGAATGCTGATATTGCATCCAAAGGGTGGAAATGAGGGGTGATTAGAATGAGCGAGTCCAACAAACCAATTTAGCTAACAAGATCAATCAAAAGTATTCGAAAGTTTCTTATCAATACTACTCATAGATGAAAAAGGGTTGAATCAATGGAATATTTAACTTTCCAAGTACACATAGAGTGAGTCCACAAAATGCTGCATTTAACTCCCTATGTAAACAAGGAATGAACCCATGCCCTTAATCACTCAATGAGATATTTGATATTGGAAACCAAGAATTACTTATGGTTTAAACACAAGCATTCACTTACACAAACTTGTAAAAAACAAATCTATGTTCTTTCATTCACCATTAAGAGCATAAAAGAGGTGTGCCTATGAAAGCAAGTAAACATTCAAGACAAATACACGAGAGGTTATTTTCAGATCCAAAGCCCAAATGTTATAGAGATGCAAATAAATACCTCAAATCCATGCAACATGCTTAGACTGTCTAGTAGATTTTTCTTTTTTTTTTGCAAAAGCAAGCCACAACTTGTTAGGCCCACAAGGTTAGAAAAATTACCAAAAAATTAGATAATCTACAAGTAAAATAGCTAATCAAATAGAAAAATTTGAAAATGAACCCAACATAGTAAGATCAATCTTGGAAAGAGCTTTCCAATGATATATCACACTTAAACTTTTGATACCGTTTGTAAAAATCTCAAAAAAAAAAATGGGTGCTAGTTTTGTGGAGTGGCATGGATTTGAAAAACACTAAAATTTTCAAAAAAATAAAAAAGAGCTCAAAACAACCACTTTCAGGCACAAGTAATAGCAGACTGTATATAGGCAATAATAGAATGTGCACAGGTGACAACAGAATGCTCACAGGCAATAGCAGAATGCTCACAGGCGACAACAAAATGCTCACAAGTGACAATAGAATGCTCACAGGTGAAAATAGAATGCTCACAGGTGACAACAAAATGCTCACAAGAAACAACAGAATGCTCACAGGCATGAACAAAATGCTCACAGGCATGAACAGAATGCTCACAGGCGTGAACAGATTGCTCACAGGCATGAACAGAATGCTCATAGGCATGAACAAAATGCTCACAGGTGTGAATAGAATGCTCATAGGCATGAACAAAATGGTCACAGGCATGAACAAAATGCTTGTGAGCGGTGTTTCTCTTGTTTGCGCAAAACTGATGAAAAAGTGACACTGAAAATAATACAAAAACTTGATAAAAATGTAGAGAATGAAGCTCAAGCCCCATGATGGGCACTAAAGATGTACACACAAAAGTAGTGCACTTCTCTAAGTCATTACTTCAAATAAAATCCATGGAAGGGAAACCTTCAAAAGTGACCTAGAGCTCTCTATGCATAGAGTTGCAAGATTGTAAAATTGCTCTCAGCTAGAGCTATGAAGCTTATGACCTTGCTAGTCAACCACACAATGAGAGATTCAAGATTGAAGACAAGGGAAAGAGTGCCAATATCTCCAAAGAATCAAATGAAACTGCAATGCAATGCAAGTAAACTAAGAATGAAGATGTACGCTAATCTATGAAAATGAAAGTGCAATCTATGCTATGAAAGGAAATATGCAAGCTATGCTATGAAAGGAAATATGCAAGGATTAAAATCCCTCCTAATTAAGCTAGATGAGATTAATCTATTGCATAAAGGAAATCTATACTATGAATGCCATGCTTATGCAACTATGAAAGCAAACTAAATGTGATGCAACAACAATGTCTTCAAAGCTTGGATGCAAGAATGTCTTCAAAGAGCTCCAAATGACCTAGAAAACCTATAGCATAACAATAGCATAAAACTTGAGATATGCAAATGAGGAGGAGAGCTCTTCTTTTATAGAGAATGAAAAACAATGGATGATAGAGATTAAGAGGCAAAAAGGCTTAATCAAGGGTGGGGCATAAAAGAGGAGCAATCCATGTGCACAAGTATCCTCCAATAGGAAAATAAGAGTTGACTTTTGTGTCCATGTGAGACAAAAAGCACTTTGTCTTTTATTTATAAAATATAAATAAAGCTTTATTTGTGCAACTTTGGATAAGAGGAAAAGGGTGGGATTTTTTATTTAATAAAAGGGGAGGAAATATTCCTTTTAATTAAATAAAGACTTTATGATAAAATGGTTAGCCCATGAAAAATAATCAAAAATGATAAAAAAGATTTGATCAAGGAAATTGATGTAAATTGCAAAAGCTGATTCAGGAAAACATTGATTCAGAGATTATGTTAAAATCTAAAAATGGTGCCCAAGGTCTAGGTGACCATTTTAGGGTGCATACAGGTAGGACCACTCAAATCTATATGAACAATCTCTAGCTTCTTTGTAGATGTAAACTTCTTACTAGAAAAAGAACTTCTCTTATGTTTTGCCATTACACATTCTTTGCAAATCATATTAGTAGGCTTCATAATCTTAGGTAAATCTCTTACTGCAAGTGTAGTACTTACTTTCACAATGTTATCAACATTTATATGACACAACCTTCTATGCCATAACCAACTGTCATCAATATTGGTAATCAAACATGTCATCTCAGTAGGATTCAACTGAGATACATTATCTTTGGTTCTAGACCCAGTTCTAATCAGATTTCCATCTTTATCCTTTATCAAACAAGTTTTCTCAGTAAATGAAACTTGATATCCTTTATCAACTAACTATCCAACACTCAAAAGATTATGTTTAAATCCATCCATAAAATAAACATAATCAATATTAGTCTTTCGATCAAGAGTAATAGATCCTATACCTTTAATCAAACCAGGTGCATTGTTACCAACTCTAACAATTCCTCCATCATATTCATTCAAATTTATGAATTTTTTCATGTCTCCATTCATATGATGTGAACAAACACTGTCTATAACCCAATCAGCTTTCTTTTCAACTTGAGAAACTAAGGCTTTTTCTTCCATGACATCAGTTTTAGAATTCTCTTCTTTAATTGCTAAAAATCCTATGTCATCATTATTCTCAGTATCACTTTCACTTAAAGTTCTCTCTATACTAGATTCGAGATCTTCATCATTAGCATAATAACATTCTTTAGATCTTTGAGGTTTGAAATTTTTTCTGTACTTCTTAACTCTCTTAGGACATTTAGATGCAAAATGACCATATTATTGACAAGTCCAACATTTAAATATTCTTTTATCATCTAGTTCTCTTTTCACAAGCAAGACAATCCCTTCTTCAATCTTCTTGTCTTGTTCATTTCTAGATCTGTTGCTGCCAGCATAATCTCTACTCACACTGATGCTTCTTGACAAAGTAGGGAAAATACTAAGAGCATTGAATGTTGTCTCCATTCTAGGTAAGTCTCCTAATAATCTCACATTCATTTCTACTGCTCCCAATCTTCCAAGAAGAGTTTCTCTTGTAAAGTTTGTTGTATAAGGTATGACTTGTTCAATCATCTGTGTTGTCTACTTAAATATAGGATTCAATGTCCTCAAAATTTTCCATATCACTTCATTCTTTGTCTTTGTCCCTCCATAAGATTTTATACCTGTAATAATTTCTGACATTCTACCAATATAGATTCTAATAGATTCATCTTCCAACATTCTTATATCTTCAAATGCACATATACAATTATGTAATCTAACTCTCTTTTCATGTTCATCACCTTCAAAAGTAGAGTGTAAAGCTATCCAAATTTCATGAGACTTTTTCAAACATTTTACTTGACTGTACTCATTCTTTGAAAGTGCTGTCAAAAGTGCTTCTCTTGCAAGTATGTTACACATGAAGAGATCTCTCTCATCAGTAGTACATGTTTCAAGATCGTCTTCTTCAATAATAGTCTTATCATTCTTTGTAATCAACCAATAACCTAGTCCTAAACATAATAGGTGTGTCTTCATCTTTTCTTTCCAGCTATCAAAATTTACTCTATCAAACTTAGGGCTTTCTTTCCTAAAATTCATCATGGATCTCCTTAAGTTGTTAAACTTCTTTTTCGAGGACCTGCTGCTCTGATGCCAATTGTTAGAAAGTAAAGTCCACCAAGATCACTAAGAAGGGGGGGGGTGAATCAGTTATCAGATAATTATAAATTTTATCATCTCCAACAACATTAACCCATATGAGCAATATAATTACCAACCATAGAAAAATATTCATACATAATGACACAATAACACAAGATATGTTGACTAGGGAACCTCTTGATCAAAGAGTAAACCACGGTGGGAATGATGCCTAGAAAAGATGCGCTAATATGAATATTCCATGTGAAAGGATGGAATTTGTTAGGATTCTTATGAAATACATTCAGTACACATGATTCCTTGTTAGGAGATTTTGAATCCCTATTAAAAGATTATAACCCTGTTAAGAGTTATGGAAGACAGAAGGACCCACTGCCCAAACAACTTCTGGGTAAGATCACTAAACACATTGTCCAAATAATCTTTTCATTACTAAATAGAATAATATGTTACCTCTTCTCTGACAGTGCCAAACCACACTCACTATTACATCAGATCTCAATTTTAGATCTTTGTACTGCACATGTCTTCCTTCACAAATTCACCTTCATACTTAGCTCTTTTCTTCACTTCATGCATACAATAACACATAAAATTACTCCAAGCATTAAAATACCATATTAAAACAAGGAAATACATTCCTTCCTTTAAACCACACTCAAATAATTAGAAATGAGTCGACATACAATTACAAAATAAAAGTTTCCACATGCTACATCAAAATTACAAAAAAATTGTCAGCTTCCAAATACAATAAATCTTGACTCATGTGACCTAGAAGTTTGTGCTATCATCCATGTCAATATCAATGTGTCTTCAACTTCCCTTTAACTGCACAGAACTAGATTCCATCTCGATTAGGAGATATCATCTGATTTCCACCAACTACTACTCAGGAACACTGCCTGAATATTGCTTCCACCAAAATGATCATAACTTCAGTGAATAAATGAATTACTATCTGCACTCTTAACTATAGATCTATAACATATCAAAGAGGATATCCTCAATGTCGCATAGCTCCAACTGCAATAACCCATGTGTGCTAATCAAAACACTATCTAATTCTCTGCAAGTCTTCGGTAAATCACTGTGTTGACATCAATGACAATCATAGTCATGAATGCAACAACAAATGCTAAAAATGACTACCAAACATTTAGCATTCATTCCTAACAAAATTCTCTTAACATGGAAGTGCTTCCATTTTAAGATGATACATTAAGCCCCCACTTTAGCTAGAGTATGAATTCAATGCAAACTCTTGTTTAACTAGGAAGTGATAACCATGACCATAACAAGAAGCCATATCAGAAGGAGTCAATGGAACTTTAGTAGTCACTATGTCATCATTAGTAGGTTTGAAAGATTCATTGTGGGTAGAAGCAGTGACAAAAGTTATTAAAAATGGTTTTAGAAGTAAAAACTCACTGTTCAAACTCTCTTTATTGCTTCATAAAATCAAGATCAGTAACCTTATACTCTCTAATAAAGGTAGGATTAAAATCCAAGGTTCCCCAATAATCACCAGGAAGAGCACTAGAGGAAGAATGATTACTATTAGGAATAGGAGTAGTGTGGGTTTGAATATTCAAACAAGGATTAGGTGCATCATTTGCATGAAGTGTATACATCTTGTTATTATGTATAAAATTGACTCTAAGGTGAAGGGTTGAAGGAATAACATGCATCTCATGCAACCAAGGTATACCCAAAAGAAGGTTATAATTGAGAGGTCCAGGCATAATATGGATAGGTGTGTTCAGGATGACCGGACCTACTTTGATAGGTAAGGTAATGATGTCTAAAGTTTTCTTAGTAATGTTATCAAATCCATGTATAGGAACAGTGTTAGGTTGAATAGTTGAAAGATCAACTTTAATATCTTTGAGCATGTCCATGCTACAAACATTAAGCCAAGATCCATTATGAATCAAGTTCCTATGAATAATGCTTTTATTAATAGTAACAACAACCATAAAAGCATCATACTAATTATGAACTTCTTTAGAAGGTAAATATTTATGAGTAAATACATTTTTAGGAGCACTTGTGGTAGTATGCATGCATTGTAAGAAGTTATTGATGTTCTATTGATTAGTAGGTGGAGTGGGAAGAGTTGCTAGAGCTTTTTGCAAGGTTTCATAGTAGGTAGGTGAATTTTGAAGAAGCTCCCATAAATAAATCTTGGCAAGACTATTTTGCAATTGGTTTATCAAATCATACTCCTTACTAGGAAGATAAGGTGGAGGAGGAAGAATAGGTTAAGAAGGTGGAAAAGAAGTAGAAACCATCGGATTAGGTTGAGGATTATTCCTTGTATGATATGTGTGAGCTATAGAATCTTGGTCATTGAAAGACTCTAAATATTCCATAGGTTTACCTTTAATAGTAATGTGAGGACAATCTTTGACAGTCAACAAGGGTTTCAAAAAAACCATATTAGTTGTCTCAACACTACAAATAGATTCACAAGAAGGAAGAAAAGAAGACATCCTATGAGGAGATGAGGTAAGATCTTGATTCTCAATAAGATCATCACTAAAAGGGAGAAAATTAAGGGAATTCATATCATTCTCCACTAATGCCTCATCACTAGAAGGAATCCCAAATGGAAGTAAAGCATCTATAATATCTTCTTTCGCTAAAATATCTGCATAAGGGGAGTGTGTTTTATAAAAAGGGTTATCATCATGTATGAATATGCCATCCATTAATAAATCAACCTCTTGTATCAAAGCTTCTTCTTGAGGAGGGGATAAATCAATGCCTTTATCCAAGGGTTCATCCTAAAAAGTGGATTCATTCACAATGGTTTCATGAGGAAGGGATTAATCAACATCCAAATCCATAGGTTCAACCCATATAGGAGGATTATCATCCCTATCAATAAGGCATTTGAAAACACTTGAAAATAACTTATGCCACAAAATAAAAAATAAGGGAATTCATAGAAAATAGATCTAGATATATCCAAATGAATTCAATTGAAATTTATAAGAATGAAAAGGAGATAAAACACCACCAACACAATAGGGCATCTAATTCCACAAAGCAATGTAAATGTTTTTGTCATTTTGAAGAAATTTTTTCTCTGACATAATGGAATTGAAATAGAGAATGATAGCAAGAACTAGAAGTAGATCTAATAATGAAGCTATGATATTCAATAGATATGCAATTGTGTTTCAAATGTAAACAACTATGTTGATATGAAAGCTTAGACTCAAAAATGTAAACCAAAACCATAAATGTAAATCCAAAACCTCCATGATTGTATGCTTGGAATCCCCCTTGAGAGAAGAATGAATGGATCTTGAAGATGAACAAAGGTTCTTGAAGGAAGATCACACCACCATGATAGATAGATCTAGGGTTTGAATGATGAATCTTAAATGCTTGAACCAAATCCCTTCAGATACTTGAATGCTTGAATCCTTGATCTTCAATGGAGAACTTGAATAGAGATGAGGGCTTGAATGCTTGAATATGAATGAATTCTTTCTTTCTTTCCTTATCCTTCTTGCTTGGTTGATTACTTGAGGGCTAGATATCTTGATCATGAAAAGTGGATGCTTGATGGAAAAAAGAGATGGAAAAAATGAGAGAGGATGGCTTCCTTTTATAGTGATCTAGGGCACAAATTTCTAGAGAGGTTGACATTGGAGAATTAAATCCAAATTAACCTTAACCCCTATAAGTGGACCTAGATTAAATGCAATTTAAGGATTTTCCATTCTGAAACCCAAAACAACTGACCCCCAAGTAGGAAAATAAAATTTTCTAAAACTTGACATCCTGAAACTTTTTGAATTTGAAAATTGGACCTGGGATGAAGGATGAGGTAGTCTCTAACCTAGGTTAGGGTCAAGGTCATCCTTGACCTAGGTTAGGGACTAGGTCATCCTTGACTGAGAAAGTCAAAATCTTTAGATTCTTAGAGAAAGTTTCTATAAAATAGGTTGGAAACAAGGGAAGAGAAGCATAATAGAGGAGAGAAACTAGATACATGCAAAGACCCAATCAAGGTTCTTGACATGACCCCAGACCACTTACTTGGAGGGCTAAACACTCTTAACATGGAAGTGCTTCCATTTTAAGTGTTAGGAATGAATGCAAAATGAGTGCATGAAGAGTTTGTGATGCATTGAGATATTTTTTGGATATTTTTTGTGATCATTCTATAGTAGTGGAGTGTTGCATTCATGACTGGATTGTCATTGATGTCAACACAGTGATATTTCAGTGAATTGATAGGGAAATAGAGGACTGTTTTGATCATAAATAATTTTTTATTAAATATTGGCTTATGCGGAGTTAATGGAAGTTAGAACATGCTGATATTTATCTTCAATTAACAATGCAAGCCTTTATCTATTTTGGATTGAGAGATAAAGTTGATTTAGTGAAGTTCAGTGACAGACAGGAAGACATAGTAACTGATGGAAGATATTTTTGTAAGTAATTTTTCTGATGGAATCATACATTGTGGAGTTTAATATATTATCTTTAGGATTTATTTGAGCTATTGTTAATAGTGCATAAAGATTGGAGTTCATATGAATTAGTTACAAGCTTTTTGGTGAAGACAATATATCAGAACGGTGTTCCTGAGAAGCAGTTTTGGTTAATTGACTATATCTTTTTACTGGGATGATATTTTGGTTTGTGGAGTTAAAGCATCTAGAGAGTATGAGGATACTTTATTTAAGAGTGCATAAAGTTTGGATAAGTTTTGAGAAACTTATAGCACCTGGAAGCCGACAGTTTTATGTAATTTTTGATGTAACGTGTGAGAACTATTATTTTGTATTTGAGGACCGACTCATTTGTAATTATTTGAGTGTGGTATATAAGGAGGATTATTTTTCATTATTGTATGTATGGATATGAGAAAGGATATGTGATGATAAGTGAATTTGATGAGAAAGTTGTGGATCTAGGCATGACGTGAAGAAAAGGGTCAGTATAGCAGTGTTTGATGATTTGTGAGTGCATAGATCAGAGTTTGAGGTATTGTGATGTTGTGAGTGCAGTTTTGGCACAATAAGTTGAAGGTATTTTTCTCCATATTATTCTGATGAATAATCTTAAGGTCTATTGGACAGTGAGTTCAGAGATCTTGCCTTGAAGCTGTTTGGGTAGTGGGTCCATCTGTCTTCTTTTGTTCTTTAGACTCTTAACTGGGTCAGAATCTTTTAACAGGGATTCAAAATCTCCTAATAGGGATTTATATGTACTGAATGTATTTCATAAGACTCCTAACAGGGTCCATCCTCTAACAATGAACTTTCATATTAGTACATCATTTTGTGGCACTCATTCCCACATGGTGTTTTCCCTTGATTAGGTTTCCTCGAAAACATATCTTGTGTCATTGTGAAAATTGTGTATGGTTGTTTTCATTATTTCATTGGTTATATTGTTAATTACTAAAAAAGGAATTAAATTGATTAAGTATCAGATAACTGATTCACCCCCCCCTCTTTGTTATCTTGGGGATCTTTTCTTTTTAACATTAAGATGATACAAGTACAAAAGAAGATCAAAAAATATTGAGAGAGTACCATTTCTATATGAGTGATAATAAATTACACTCATCTAAATTTTCCCATTATTTCTTTAAGACCTTTTATAAAAATCAAGGGAGAGATAAATTCATATAACACAACATCTAATATGGTCAGATAATTGTATAGGAAATTCAAGAATGCTAGAATATTTTATTGGTTGAGTAGGACACATAAGAAAATAAATATCCAACATATCTGGAGTATTTTGAGGCTGGACATGGGAAGGGATAACATGATGGTTTTAGTACATGTGTTAAGTGAGACCTTTGTAGAGAAAAACTCAAATTTTGAGGAAACATCAAAATTTAAAGATGCACATGCAATTGTTGAATGGTGTAAAAAACATTTATCTACAGGATCAAGTCAGAACTCTACAATTAGACATTTTTTCTGCCTAGTTGAAGAGAAGAATATCCTTTCAATGAATGATTGTGATAATTCGAGTGGATTGGCTAAATGACATTTATATAGGAGTTCTAATTTTAACATTTGGATTATATGGACTAGGGAGCTTGCATGTTTTTGCCAAGTTTGTGTTGCAAGTGAATGGGAAGAATGTGAGAATGCAGAATGAGTTGAAGAATGACAACAAAAACCCTTAACACCTAGTGAGACAAAGGATCCAGATGATAAAAGAAATACAAACCTAGATCATGCCTTTGCATCAGAAGATTATGATTGTGTTTCAGACCTCTTACAACCTAGTAATTTAATTTAATTTATTGTGAAACTTTAAACTATATTAGTCACATGTGTATGTCATATAATTTATGATTATATTTAAATTATAAATCTTTAAACAAGTTTTATTTTTGCATGTACTTAATTTTGTTTTGCAGGACATGTGTATGTTGTTGTTGCACCTAAGGATAATCAAGAGCAAACATCATATTGGTTAGCTCAATGTGTACATCCTAAGAAAAATTTGATATGCCATCAAGTAGATGATGATGGTTTTCAGTAGCCAATTGGGTCTATTGTGGCATTTGGTACATGGCTACATAAATACCTAATAGAGTAAAGTAAAATTTGGTGTATGAGACATTGTACATTTATGAGAATGAAAATGCAAGTGGGAAATGGTGAATATGAAGGAAAGTATTTTATAGCAATTTATCTTTCTGAACAACTAGAAATTACACTTTTGTTGTGCAATGGGTACACGGAAGAGAGGTGGGAGTTCAGAAAGGATGAGTCTTTTTTTACATACATTTTTGTAGTACATGAGGGATGAGTTGGTATGAAATTTAGAAAATGATGTTATTTATTCAACAAAAGTCTTGATAGAGAAGAAATAGTTTGAAATCAATGCATATCCACTTATAGAGATCCAAATATGATTGAAAAAAAATATACGAATAAAAAAGAAGAGTACATTTCATTACCAAAAGATTCACTTGAATTTTTTTTAATAATAAGGAAAGAGGGTGTATAAATGTCCCACTTCTATCCATGTAGAATGGGTGGATATATATTGTCATTTTGATTAGAATTATTTTGGTGATAAACCATTTTTATAAATAAAAGTATATTATGATATTATATTACAATTATAATTAATAATAGATAATATAATATATAAATATGATTATATTATTAATTAAAAATAAACAAAAAATAACAATAATATAAATTATACAAAATATTTTTGTAAGACTGATATTGCATAACTTTTATATCAGCTGATGAACTATAACTGATTTGGAGAAACTACATGACTTGAAGATCTATGATTCGAAGATCACTGAGTTGCTAATTAGATATGTAAGATGATTAAATTAGTAATATGTTGTCATTGATGTCAATTAGTTTTGACAATACTTATCTTGTAAGTTACTATACCGAAACATCTGTAGAAAGAAGAAGAAAAGAGATGAAGAACAAATATATCTACATGAGGAAGATGGATATGATAGATGAGGATAAGGAATACATTGGGTAACTTATTGATGAGTCTATGACCTTATGTTATCAACTTAATTATGTTGTATTCATCTATGATGAAGGATGGAGAAAATTGTTACAAAGAAGTGTTGTTAGTTAAAGAAGCATTTTAGTATACACCGATGCAATGTAGTGTATACCAAAAATAGTATAAACTGAGCTTGTGTTCACTGATGCATTTCTTTTTTAACTGAGTAGGAGGAAAGAACTAAATGACTAGTTTAGCCGACAAAAGTTGATGAGCTATAAAGTGTATGATTTTGATGTTGAAGATAATGTTTGTTATGAAGATCAGTAGCTAACAAATTTCAAGGAAGATCTAAAGGATGAAAACAAAATTTGTTACTGACACATCAGCTGAGGAAGGTTTAAGTGGAAAAATGGACAAAGGAGAATAAGAGGCAAAATCTGATGGATGGAATTAAAATGGTTTACTTGTCTATTTAAGAGACTAGCGTTTCATTATGAAACTAATGTTGGGAGAAGGAAACTATAGAGATATCATGTGAACAAGCTTCATGCATGCTTGATCAGACTGGTTGAGAAGAACCAAACTGCAAAGAATACCGAGTGTCAAAAAGCTATTACCAAGTGACAGTAAGTTACTAAATATTGATTGAAATAGAATTGATACATTGATTAAAGGATTTGAATGAGCTTAAGAATAGATCTGAAGTTGTGTCATATTCAGATCAAATTGGTGTTACATTTTAACCATTCTAAATAGATAAATCTCTTAAGAGAGTGGACTAGAAAGTCTTGTAATGTCACTCATATAGTGTACATTTGTTATCATGTCAACCCCATGGTGAAGGCTGGTTGGATGATAATGGTTGGTCTAAAATCCTCTAACAAGGTCACACCTTATAGTGTGTTTGTAACCTTTAACAAGGTTGAGTCTTCATCGACCTCACTTCAGAAGAGTGAACAATTTTGGTTTTCCAGTCCCAGGTGGTTTCTCCCTTTACAAGGTTTCCATGTTCAATCTCTTGTATTATGTGTTGATTGTGTTGATTGTTTTTTGCCATACTTTACATATTTCATATTGGATTTGATCGGTAATCATTATATGTTATTGACTGGTAATCGGTAAAAGCACAGACAGTATAGTATCTTATGTTACCAAGTAGCAGAAGTTTTAGTAAATTATTTTGGTTATAAATTTTGTGATTGGGACTGTGGATAACTAATTCACCCCCCCTCTTAGTTATTCTAACAATTGGTATCAAAGCATTGGTTTCTTGGAACAAAGTTTTAAGGACTTCAGCACAAAGATCTCAAAATGTAGAAGGGGGAAGTGCCAAAGTTGAACAAGGATAACTTCACAATATGGAAAAGCTTAATGAAGCTACATGTATCTAGAATTGGGAATTCTTCTCTCACACTAATGGATAATGGCTACCTTGCATTGCCCACTGGTCCCTTGACACTTGATCAACTAAGAGACATGCATGAACATAATGTTACTATGATGGAGATTGTTGCTACCTATACAAATACTAAATTTGAAGATATCAAAGACTATAAAACTGCTAAGAAGATGTGTGATAAACTTGCTCAAGTTTATAGTGGTGATGTGAATGTCAAAAGAGCCAGAGTTGAAAGCTTAAGGGGAAGATTCAATGATATGAAAATGAAGGAAGGAGAAAACATTGTGCAATACAAAAACATAATAAAGGAGGTAGTTCATGCTATTAGAGCATCTAATGGTGTTATTAATGAAGAGACAGTGGTAAGAAAAGTTCTCAGAACCTTATTGCTAGTTTATGTAATCTGAATATTTTTAGTACATGAGACAAGGTCCACAATTGGTAACACACTCACTCTTGACAATTTGGTTAGTAAGCTTACAACCTTTGAACTGAACAACTTTGATAATAGTGTTGTACCTATTAATATAATTTAGAACAAAAGAGAGGAGGGGTGAATCAGTTGTTCTTAGGTCCAGATGTATAAAAAAAATCTTTAAACACTTTATAAAATTAGATCTAATAACCAACAGCTACTCGGTCATTATTGATTTCATAACAAAAACATATAACAGTGCAGTCCACTTATCCAATAGCATCTAACTTGTAAAACATAGAAATGTTCAAACCAAAACATTCACACAAGTAATAACACCAGGATTTATAGTGGAAACCCAATTTGGGAAAAACCACTTTGTAACATGTTACTATTTTGCTCACTCTTCTAAAGTGAGCTCAGTGAAAATCCAACCCTGTCAAAGGTTACAAAACATACTATCAAGTATGACCCGGTTAAAGGATTTAACCACCCTGTTAAAAGTGCAACTTGTTATAGGACTTACATACACTCCATTAGAATGCAACCTTGTTCAAAGGATTTATACCTATGACTATTAGGTCAACCTCTATTAAAAAGATTTTGACTATTACAATGATTAAAATGTAGCAGTAATAATGATCTGAGAAACATACAACTCACTTTGCAAATATCAAATCCAATTCAGTACATACATGCTAGCTTACTGATTGTGATCCTTTACCATCTCCATCATTGATCTGTTTGGTACTCTCTTCAAGCTATCACAACTCTTCTCCTTAGCCTTTTTTCTTATATAGTCAATAACATTAGCAATACTACAACGTCCACTTTCCACTTCTCTTCCACACTCTCTCAACCATATGCTTTAGGTTTCCTTAATACTTACTCCATTAGGTCAATACATGTTTTTCCACTTAATCTCCTTCGTAGATCTTAGGGTTATGTCATATTCATTGAATCTACCCTATATGTTTTTTCGCTATCCTTCTAAAAATATCTCAAATCTCTCAATCGATTTACAATAAAAATTTTTGCAGTGCAATAAATGCTTTCATACAATCAATAAATAAAGTCAACACATTTTACATAATCCAATAATTCAACAATGTCAGCTGAAAATCTGAATTCTTCGTCAAATGCAAAAATACTAACACTTGGTTAATACTATGTTCAACTTCTCGGTCTTCACTAGAAAGCTCAGTCAGCACATAAAATGTTTCCTCGACCAATACTATCTTCCTCGACAATTAACTGGTCTTCGGTCAACACTGAATTTACTCAGCATATACTAGCTCGGTTGACACTAAGAACACTCGGCTTAAACTAGATTTCTTCTCTTTTTCTTGGTTAAGCCTATTAGTTTAGTCTTAAGTCTTACTAAGATAAACGATACATTATCTTATCATTGTGCCACATAATCAAGTACTCATTAAAGTATCAATATAACTCAACCTTTCCTTAAGTGCTATTTTTACCAACCTTGCCTACCCCTTAGCAACACTCAAATAGATATAGTACTTTCATAAATATCAACAGTCTTACCAGTTAAGGTTTGACATCAATGAAAACAAAACAATTGCTTCAATTGCAGTTTCCAGCAATCTCCCTCTTTTGCATTGATGGCAACACCATATGAATATCACATGAATTACCAACCAATTCAAAACTTATCTATCCATCAAAAATATTTATAATATCCTTAGCTTCATTCTAATGTAGTATCAATTAGCCATGGCTATCCATTGAATTTCTCTCTGTATGAATCATCTCAATCTTCTGTATTTATCTATAATCATCTCACATCTTTCTCTTTCTTGACCTTCATCTCTCATTAAATTCATCTGTATATTCATCTCACATCATCTCCCTCTTTGCCAAAAATGCCAAAGACATACATCATACAGATGTAGATCTCATCTTTTTAGTTTTGTAATCAATATTCTCCCTCTGTCATCTTTTCTTATGATGGATTCTTTTCATTATTTTTTCTCCTCACAACTCTAGGAAGCTCCTAAAGTGTGACATGTTTCTACATCAATTTGTTAAATATTGTTAGAAAGTAAAGTCCACCAAGATAAATAAGGGGGGGGGGGGGGGGGGGGGGGGGGTGAATCATGTAAGGAAACTAAGGTGCAAAAATAGCTTCCTACACTAATCTCTAAAGGAAAGTATTGTGCAAATTCTTTTTAAATCCTTATAATTTTAGATTCGTTAACTACTTTAACAATGATATTGCAGCCATATACCATGCATACAAAAAATAGAGAATGACACAATGATTTACCCTAGGGAAACCTTTCAGTAAAAACCCCAGCACTCCAAAACCCGCATAGTGTATTAATCAAAACTATTATAGTTTACAATACACTTGCAATGCAAGTTCTTTCAGAAGATTTTCCTACTCTTGAAGACAAACTCATGGCAACATAAAACATTCCAACAATACACTTTCTTCTCCTATCTTCGCAACCCTAAAAATGCTTATATCATGTGCTTCGTTTTCTAGGGAAAATTCCAAAGATAGCAGTATTAGGGTTTCACCATTCTCTGAGAAAATAGGAATTTGAATTTTTTTTCAAGGTGATGCCCCAAACCCTGTGATTGGGGAAGAGTGTAGAGTACTCAATTTTATCAGTTGCCACATGTCTTCACCTATCATTGAATCTTCCAAACATAGCTCTTATGTGTCATAGGAATCCATCATAACCATTTCAGCCATGATCTCCTTACACACAATTCAAGATGCCGACATGATGAAGGGTGCTCCTCTTAATACCACAAACACATAACAGAAACAGAAAAATAACAGCAATATGCAACAAGAGAAAATGGGCTTCTTATTATCTCCACAAATGTGGAATTACAAATTTCTGAATTACAATATGCAAAGCCACATGGGCATTTTCCCTTAGAATATTCTATAGGACAAAGCCTCAAATTATTACCCCGATCTACTCTGAACTGCTCTAAAGTACCGAAGACAACACTACATCCTTCCTTATATAGGCAATTTTTCCACCACCTGGGAAGGTTCTAGAATTCAAGCCAATAAGGCTGACCAGACTTAGAATTATTTTATTTTATAATTTATTACATCAAAGTCGGCTCAAAATAACTTTTGAAACCCAAATAGAAATTTTGAAGGAAAATCATTTTTCACCATTTCAGGTGACCCGACTTCTAGAGACCATAAGTCATCACTCGTTAACTCGATTGACTATTCATTTACAAAATGTCACGAAGCACTCTACAAGCTTGACGTATGCAAGTGCCCATCACCCAAGTTTTCAACCTCATCCAGGGCGTCTAAAGCCTTCAAAACTGAGTTTGAAGTTTTTGTACCCTACTACCAATACCGAAAATCTTCAATATCTACAAAGCTAGACTTGGTCTGTCAATGAAAATTTATTGACAGGCTGATATGACCAAAATGAACCTCCAGGGAAGAAAATAGAACATTTCGAGAATGAACAAAAAGTTACCAAAAATAGCAACTTTCTAGAAATAGCAGCTCTACACAAGGTACCCCTTATTGAAAACAAAACCAGAAATATTTTTGGGTGAGGCAAGATTGCTCTTACTGGGATGCTCCTGCATCAGACACCTGAGGTAATTTGAGAAGTGACCCTGTCACAACTTAGGTGTGTAGAGGGAAACCAAGACAGTTAACCTCCTCCCTTGTCAGCCGTGATGAATCTTCAATAGGTTGTCCTTTCCATTTGACCAAACATTCTTCATATGTCTTGTTCCTTGTTCTTCTGCCAACATGACTATCTAATATGTCCTCAATCTCTTTGGTATCTGAACTAGTTGGAATACTCTACTATGCCCCAGTGATCTCATCTTCAACACCTCTTTCATGATACTCTATCAAAACTGAAATGTTAAACACTGGTGAAATATTCAGCTCACTAGGCAATTCTACCTCATATGCATTTCCTGAATCATGCTTCTTCAGTATCTTGCATGGTCCAAACTTCTTCATTTTCAACTTGTTATATGTACCAATTGGAAATCTCTCTTTTTTCAAATGAACCATGACTTCATCTCCAACCTAGAATTCCTTATGCCTCATTTTCTCACCTGCCTTAGCCTTATACTATGCATTCATCCTAATATGCTTCCTCACCTCCTCATGGATGTTCTTCAAATATTCTACAAAATCCTTAGCTTCAGCACTACTTATTTCTCCTTTATCTATCTTCCTCAACTCAGATGTATTTTTGGGACTACTTCCATATAAAATCTAGAATTGTGATCTACCAGTGCTCCTATTGACAGAATTATTGTATGTAAATTCTTCCTATGGTAAAATCAAATCCCATCTTGTTGGCCTATCTCCAACCAAACATCTCAGCAGATTTTCCAAACTCCTATTCACAACCTCTATCTGTCCATCAGTTTGTGGATGATGTGATGAACTAAATTTTGAATCTATCTTCAACTTCTTCCAGAATGTACACTAGAAATATGCAACAAATTTAGTGTCCCGATCTGAAACTATGGTCTTTGGCAAACCATGTAGTCTCACTACTTCTCTGAAAAACAATTCTTCTATATGAATAACATCATTATTCTTCTTATAGGGAATGAAATGTGCCATCTTTAAAAATCTGTGAACCACCACAAAAATTGAATCATGTCCCTACTGTGTCCTCGGTAAACCAAGAACAAAATCCATACTAATATCCTCCCATGGATTCTCTAGTACAGGTAATGGATGATACAATCTTGTATTCTGCTTCACTCCTTTTTTTCATCTGACATGCTTTGCAACTCTGTAAAAACTTCTTGACATCTTGCTGCAACTGTGGCCAATAATAGTTCTCACTAACAGTAGTAATGGTTTTGTCATGACCAAAATATCCAGCCAATCCTCCAATATGCTTCTCCTTGATGAGGTTCTCCCTCATAGAACTTCATGGAATGCACAATTGACTTCCTTTGAATAGCATACCATCTTGGATGATGAAATCCAACCACTTTGTTCTGTCTAGAGTAATAGGTTTTGTACAAGCTGTCCAAGCTTCACCAAAATCAAGTTCCCCCAGATACAAACTCTTGAGTTCCTTGAACCCAACCACCTCAATTTGCATCTCTGTCAGTAAAATTTTCCTTTTTCTAAGAGCATCTATAACTCTGTTAGACTTTCCACTCTTGTGTTTCAAAATAAATGTATAATTCTGCAAAAACTCAACCCATTTCAAATGCCTTTGATTCAACTTTCCTTGACTATTCAAATATTGCAAAGCTTGATGATCGGTATACAAAAAAAACTCCTTAGGAAGCAGATAGTGTCTCCACTTCTTTAATGCTTGAACCATAGCATAAAATTCTTGATCATAAATAGAATATTTTCTATTGGCATCATCCAATTTCTCACTGAAATAAGCAATAGGTTTACCTTCTTAGCTCATAATAGCTCCTATTGCAATACCACTAGCATCACAGTCTACTTGAAACACCTTATTAAAATCTGGAAGTGCTAAAATAGGTTGTTCTATAACTTTCTATTTCAATAATTAAAAACTCTTTTCTACCCCATTAGTCCACTTAAACTCTTTCCTATCTCCTCTCATTGTTTTAGTCAAGGGTGCACAAATACTGCTAAAATTTCTGATAATTTTTTTGTAAAAGCTAGCCAATCCATGAAAAGATCATACCTTAGTAGCACTCCTTGAAGTAGGCCATTCAAGGATAGCCTACACTTTTGCTGGGTCCATTTTTAGACCTTCTATTGAAACTAAAAATCCTAGATATACTAACTCCTTCACAAAAATACATTTTTTCAAATTAATTAGCAATTTCTCTTCTCTCAGCTTCTCAAACACCCTATGAATATGAATCATATGCTCCTCCAATGTCTTACTAGAGATCAAAATATCATCTAGGTAAACAATGACAAATTTACCTAGAAATTCTTTCAGAACCTCATTCATGAGCCGCATGAAAGTGCTCAGTGCATTGGTTAGGCCAAAAGGCATGACTAACCACTCATACAATCCTTCCTTTGTTTTGAAGGAAATCTTCCATTCATCTCCTTCTCTGATTTGAATCTAGTGATATCCACTCTTGAGATCTATCTTTGAGAAGTACATAGCTCCACTCAAACTATCCATAATATCATCCATTCACAGCAATAGAAATCTATACTTGATTTTGATCTTGTTGATAGCTCTGGAATCTATACACATCCTCCATTCTCCATTCTTCTTTGGTGCTAATATTGTTGTTACAGCACAGGGACTTAGAATCCCATGGATCAATCCTTTGTGCAACAACTCTTGCACTTGTCTATTCAACTCCTCACTTTATGCAAGTGTCATTCTGTGTGCTGCCTTATTTGGAAAACTAGCTCCTGGGATCAGGTCCATCTGATGAGTGATTTTCTTAACTGATGATAATCCATTAGCCACATTATCAGATACATTATCCTAAAACTCATCCAACAAATCTACAACTTCTATAGGAACATCTTCTATTTCCTCTTTACCAACTTTTGAAATTAAAGCAAAACATACATGCTCATGCCTCATACCCTCTAGGAATGTTCTTCCATCAACAAAAGTTATTCTTTCATTACCACATACCTTTTCTTCTATGTCCTTTAATGACTTTAGCTTAAGCCACACTCCATCCTTTGTCAGGGAATAGATATTTTCATGACCATCATGTATAGCACATCTATCAAACTACCAAGGTCTATCCAACAATAGATGACATGCATCCATAGATATGATATCACATAGTACCTCATCTTGTTACCTGCCGATCTTGAACTTCACTTGGCACTATTCACTAACCATGACCTTGTGGTCATCCTACACCCAGGCAATCTGGTATGGATGTGGGTGTTTCTATCTCTTGAGCTTTAAATTTATCACCATCTCTTCTAACACCAAATTATCAGTACTACCACTATCAATAATCACATCACAAAATTTACCTTCACACTTGCACTTGGTGCAAAATAGGATCCTCCTTTACTCAGGTTCATTTTCTCCACTCAATAGGACTCTTCTATTATTCAACATTTCTCCTCCTATAGAATCTTCAAAATGTGATGATCTGGCATCCTCATCTACATGTGCAACTCTAGCCTTGCCTTCATTTTTCCTAGTTGTCCTTCCTTGGCATTGAGGGAATTCAAAGGCCCTATGACCTTCTTATCCACAATGAAAACATTTTCCATAGAAGCCTCCTCTTCCAGATCCTTGTCGTCTTCCTCTTCCTCTTTGATCTCTATTATTCTGATGGAAATGATTGGAGGTTGTTTCCTCACTGATTCTGACTACTACTAGCCTCATCCATCTTTTTTGAATCTTCATTTCAGCCTCCATAAGACTATTTTCTAGATCTTCCACCACAACCTCTTCCGCTTTGTCTACTTTCAAATTTCTTGTTTAGCTTTTCCTCTACATTTAGGGAAAACTGGTATGCCTCTTCAATACTATTCATTCAAACCAGATTCAACTCCTCTTGAATGCTCAACCTCAACCCATTAAGATAACAAACAACTTTCTCCTTATCAGCTTCCGCATGGCCTATCCTGACGAGGATTTGATAAAACTCCTTTGTATACTCTTGAACAGATCTTCTTGCTTGCTTCAAACTTTGCATTTTCTTTAATAGATCAAGCTCATAATGAACATGAATGCACTACCACTTCAACTTATCCACCATCTGATCCCATCTTGTGATTTTATCCTTTCCTCTTCTATTCGGCTCCAATTGAATCTCTTGCCACCAGATCTTTGCATGACCCTTTAGTCTGGACTTCACAAACTTGACTCGATCAGGATCTGCAATATCTTCATACTCAAAATATTCTTCACATTCATTGATCTAGTCGATCAATTCCTTTGGGTTAAGATTCCCTAAAAATGTAGGAACCTTGATCTTAGGTCTTTTCCCAATATTAGAAATGACCCAGAAAAGCCTTTCTTCCTCTTGATTTAAAACTTTGACTTCTACTTCTTGATCAACATTTCCTTCTTCGGCTTCATCCTCACTTTCATCTCTAACATTAAGATTCATTCCTCTATGAATTTCTTCTTGCAATGCTCGCACTTGTCTCTAGTTTTTTGTAACCTTAGGTGTCATAGCACTAGATCTTCTGCCATGTTCGCTTTGTGGAGGCATTTTCACGCGTATCACTAAAACTCTAACCATGGTCCTGGTGCAAAATGCCTCACAATCGGTGATCTATTTATAGAAACCCTAAGCCATGGTCCTGGTGCAAACTGCCTCACAATCACTGATCTATTTACACACTTAGGAACTCCTTCTTTGATACCACTTGATGAAGGGTGCTCCCCTTAATACCACAAACACATAACAACAATATGCAAGAACTAGAAAATGGACTTCTTATTATCTCCATAAATGTGGAATTACAAATTTCAAAATTACAATATGCAAAGCCACATGGGTATTTTCCCTTATAATATTTTGTAGGACAAAGCCTCGAATTATTACCCAGATCTACTCTAAACTACTCTGAACTACCTAAGACAACACTACAGCCTTCCTTATATAGGCAATTTTTCCACCGCTTGGGAAGGTTCCAGAATTCAAGCCAATAAGGCTGACTAGACTTATAATTATTTTATTTTACAATTTATTACATCAAATTCGGCTCGAAATAACTTTTGAAACCTAAATAGAAATTTTGAAGGAAAATCATTTTTTGCCATTTCAGGTGACTCGACTTCTAGAGACCATAAGTCATCACCTGTTGACCTGATTGACTATTATAACCCCATTTTGAAAATGCCACAAAGTGCTCTATAGGCTTGACTAGTGCAAGCGCCCATCACCCAAGTTTTCAACCTCATTTGGGGCCTCTAAAGCCTTCAAAATTGAGTTTGAAGTTTCTGTACCCTGCTGCCAATATAGAAAATCTTCAATATCTACAAAGCTAGACTTGATCTGTCAATGAAACTTTACTGGCAGGATGAGATGACCAAAATGAACCTCTAGGGAAGAAAATAGACATTTTGAGCATGAACAAAAAGTTACCAAAAATAGAAACTTTCCAAAAATAGCAGCTATGCACAAGGTAGCCCTTATTGAAAACAAAACCAGAAATATTTTTGGGTAAGGCAAGATTTCTGTTACACCCAGGATGCTCCTGCATCACAACACATCAAGTGGAGTGACACATCAACATGCCAACTAGACATGTACACTCACACTTAATTACATTATTTGCAAGAAATACATTTTACAAAACAAATAATAAGAATAGGAATTATCCAAGGTTGAGACACCTTATTCCTAACATTCTCCCACTTGTCGAACACCTTGTAAGAGAAATAGGAACATAACAGGAACTAACTACTATAGGCCAAAGGCCGATAGACTCTAAACACCATCTAAACTTCTCAATGCCCACTAGTTTTGTTAACGCATCTGCAACATTATTCATAGTATCTACCTTCTCCAAATTTACCTTTCCATCTTCCACCATATCTCTCACAAAGTGAAACTGCACATCAATGTGCTTTGTTCTAGCATGAAATGTTGGATTCTTTGCAAGGCAAATAGCACTCTGACTGTCACATCAAATAGTAATCTATTATGCATCAACACCAACATCAAACATAATCTCCTAAGTCAAATGGCTTCCTTACAAGCATGAGTAGTAGCTATGTACTCAGCTTTTGCAGTGGACAAAGAAACCATAGGTTATTGTGTACTCATCTAGCTGATAGCACCACCAAACATAGTGAACACATAAGCACTGGTGGATCTCCTACTATCAATATCACTTGCCCAATCTGAATCCACAAACCCACAAATACAAATTGAATGCAAAGATCTAGAAGATTTACCATGGTAACATATGGAGTAATTTGATGTACCCCTCAAATATCTAAATACTCACTTAACTGCATCCCAATGTAGTTGTCCAAGGTTAGCCATAAACTGACTCAGGACTCCCACTTCTTGGGCAATGTCTGGTCTAGTACAGACCATAGCATACATAAGAATGCAAACTACACTAGCATAAGGTACTCTACTCATGTCCTCCACCTCACTAGGAGATTTTGGACAATCATCTACATATAACTTTGTTCCCACAGAAATAGGAACACATAGTGGTCTATAATCTTCCATGTTGAACCTATCCAACATAGACTTCACATACTTACTCTGACACAACCAAAGTTTATTTTTAGACCTATCTTTACTAATTTCCATACCCAAGATGTACCTTGCTACCCCAAGATCTTTCATCTCAAACCATGCTAACAACTGACATTTAAAATAAAAAATCATACCCTTACCCTTCCCACATAGCAACATATCATCAACATATAATGCAACAATAAGAAGGTGATCATTTTTAACTTTGAAATAAACACAATGATCTGATTTTGATCTTAAAAATCCAATTGACAACACAAAGGCATCAAACTTAAGGTGCCACATCCTAGGAGATTTCTTCAAACCATATAGAGATTTCTTTAATCAACACGCTTTGCATGTTGACTCAAAGAGGGGCATTTGTAAGCACCTAAAAATGGACAAGGATCAATCCAAAGCAAATTAGACAAATCAAGATTAATAATTGAATCAATCAAATCATGATGCATAGTTAGCCAATCAAAACAAAAATCAAATCATAATGTAATATCAACCAAAATTGAGAGCACTTTAATCAAGTGCAATCAAATCAAAATACAATTAATTCAATTAATTGTATAGTCTTGGATTTAATTAAAAACAACCCATTCAAGGGGTGCATGGCTAAAAAAAATCATTTTAATCAATTAATAAATCCTATTTACCCTCAACAACCCAAGAGGAGAGGAAATCAAATCAACCGATAGAATGGGAGGAAAGGCACTCACATGGATGGAGCCAAAGTGAATCTCATTCACTCACAAAGGAAAAGAATCTCAACCATCCACTTGTCCCAAGCTTCCAAGACACTCCCGCCAAAAGGTGGAACCCAAACCCCAACCCAAGGCCTAATTGTGATCAAACATAACCACACCCCCTCACCTTGGAAAATCTATAAAAGGAAGCCCATTCCTTCATAAAAAGGATCCACATAGCTAAGAATTGCATTGAAACTCTTGCAATTTGAGCTTAGGAAGGCATTTGAGAGCTTTTAGCATTTTACTTTGATATTTGTTAGCATTAGTATTTGTTTATCTATCATTCTCATACTAGAACTATCATTAATGGAGGCTTGCTGAGAGAAATCCATTAACACTTCTAGTTAGAGAGCCATGGGATGCCCAAATTTGTCTTTATTTTGCTAAATAAGTTGCTCTTATGCTTTGTGGTTGTATTTTAGTTTCTATTTGCATTTATTGATTAACCCCAATCTCATGAAGATATGTTCCATAGTGCACAGAATGGCGCCCACCGTGGGGCATAATGCTTTACATTATTAGCTGTATGGAAATCTTTCATTGTTTCCATTTTCACAAATTTTTCACTCTCGGGTTTTTTAAGAAATGGCTCTTCTAACAGATTAAACGGCATTTCCGCAAGAAGAAACAGTGCTTTTGCACTCTGTTTTAGTGCTTTCATAAACATTTTGGCCACTTTTGTGGCAAATTTATGCACCTTTGCAACTCTATGCAACGCTTTTAAGGAGCGCTTTCACTTACTATTCTAGCACTTCTTTGGCAAAGTTGGGTGCCTTTGTGCAGATCTCCCACACATTTTTAAGATTTGATTCTTGCTTGAGCGCTTTTACAGTATCAAAGAGCGCTTCTCCCCTAACCACTAGGCGCTTTTGCTAGATTTATGGGTGCTTTTGCATAAGTTTTACTACCTTTGTACATTGAAATAGCACTTCTGTGAATTATTTGGGCACTTCTGCATTTTCCTATCAAAATTAAATAGCACTTTTAAATTTATCAGCTACGCCTTTGTGTAATATAATAGTGCTTTCACACAATTTTAGTGCACTTTTGCATATCTTTCAAATTTGACTGTTGCATAATGATTTTTACGTTGTAGAATGTTAGGGCATAAAAAGGTGTGAAAACCAGAGACTCGATTCAATCAGGAGGGCAAAGCTTTGACCAAAAAGATAAAAAAGAACATAGTGCATATCAAAGTGGTTCTCGAAACAACACAAGAAGAAGAAAATCAGGTATATCAAAAATACCTTGCTGTTACTGAAGCTTATAAATAGAAATATGTCTCTCTAAATTGGATTTTCAGTCCTTAAGTTCAATTTTTTCTTGAAAATCTGTTTGAGTTCATTACATAGATCTTTGTGTCGTTCCTTTCGATTTTCATTTCCTCTCACTCTGAGTGTTTGTGCTGACTAACATGTTGGAGGATAAACACATGGGAAGGAGCTATTTCCAAGGTGAGTAAAATGCAATGAAAGACACTCAAAAATGCCCCTAGCTTTATGCTAGCTATGAATTAGGAATTCATCCCTTCAAGCTTGCATTTTTCTTAAATTGCCTCATTCATTTGAGATAAGGTTGGGATAAAGTAGGAAATTAATTTCACACTTCAATTATAAGAATCCCCTTGTCAAGGGATTGAAAAAGAACAAGTGTGTGTGGAATTGGGTGGAACAAAGGAAGGCAATAGGGATATGCTCTTCACTCTTTGAGTGACTCAAACTCCCAAACTTGTCCTACTAAGTTCATTTCTTGCTTTCATGATGAATATGCTAGAAAATTAGCAAGCTCACCTCCCAAGTTTTCCTTAACAAGGCTGGTGAGAGGGACAGCTCAAGTGGGATACACTTGCTATTACCGCAAGAATTTGACCCACTCTAAAATAAAATGCATGTATCCTTAATGGGGTGCATGACAAATGGGTTTTGATTTTTCAACCTTCCTCTAGTAGTCCTCGTGGATTGCGCAAAATCATACTTTGATGTGTGTGGGAAGTCCCTTTATTGGGAATTGAGAGATTAGAATCTATTTGAATAGAATCCATACTAAAACATAGGTAAAATAGAAAAGACCACCTTGTAGAGCCATGTTTACAAAGCCAAAATTGTGCTAAGGTAGGTGCATGAAGTGCTTTCTTGTGAAAAACCCATGATAACATTCTACAAATCAGAACATTTTGTGTTTAAAGGGGTAAAAGAGACAAGTGAATGTGTGGTTGTTGTGTTTGAAAGACATACACAAGTGAGAGATATCCATTTGAAATCATCTTATCTTTTTAAATCTCTTCATTTAATAAATTAACAATCCTAAAATTAAAGACCATTCAGAGAGAAAGCATTGTTGGATGATAGTTTCCATGTGATCTAAAGCGTATAGAGTATCATTACAAGGCAATATTGTTTTTGTGGAAAGAAAAGAACACAAAATTGAGTACCAAAGTGTGTCTCAAGGTCACGACCAAGAGGACCTTTTCCCAAACTTATTTGAACAAAGGCTTGACAACTCGGATAGGAATTCAGCATCCCATAATTTTCAACAAGGAAGTAACAAAAATATCAATAACACCAACCAAGGTCAAATGTATACACTTGACAAGAAAGCTGATAAGGCTTCCCAAGACATAGAATTCTTAGAGGTTATGGAGAAATTAATAGATAGGGATAGGGAGAACTTTTTCCTAAACCTAGCACAGAAGGGAGTAAAGCTTCCTCATGACTTTGATATAGACCAGCTTAAGAAAAACCAACAGCCAGATGATCCAATGAGCATCATGGATAGGAAAATCAAGGCTTTTCAAGAGAAAATAGATACCCTAAAGAAGGTGGCTGAACCTAAAGCCTTCTCAATTGAAGCTTTGTGTCCTTTTCCATTCAACAAAAGCCTAGCCATGGTGTTATTTCCCTTCAACACCATGTTTCCTAAATATGATAAATACATGGGTAAAACAGACCCCTAGGATCACTTAAGAGAATTTTTCACCCTAAGTATAGAGTTCATGCATAATGATACATACCTAATGAGACTCTTTCCTAGGAGCTTAGGAGGATCTGCAATGGAGTGGTTTTCAAAACTACCTCTAGGAATCAAAACCTTTGAAGAGTTGGCTTCAAAGTTTGTAACCCATTACTCTTACAATATTGAGCATGAGATCACAATGCTCACATTATGTGATACCAAGAAAAAAGAGGGAGAATCCTTCTTAGGATTCTTACAAAGGTGGAGGACTATTTTCACAAGGTATCCATGCACTATCCCTAAGAAAGAGAAGATGGAAATCTTCACAAATAACTTGACTGTTGAAATGAACTATTGATTACAACTTCAATGTCCTCCCACATTTGAAAAACTTATTGAAAATGGAGTCAAGATTGAGGAGGTCTTGGTCAAAAGAGGTGAGGTTAATTTATTCAAAGACAATAAATCTAACAACAACAACACCAACAACAATAACAATAATTATGTCCCAAAATACTTCAATAACCAAGGGTCCAACAATTATAATGAAAAATCAAAATCTTAGACTAAGAATAACAATAAAAACCTTGTCAATGATGGGGTTGTAGTGTCACATAACTTAAAACCTACCCCTTTTGTTATACCTTATGGAGAAAATTCTTCAAACAATGTTAATCAAACAAGCAAAGCTCCCTATAATTCCAACACTTCCACCAAGAAGACTTGGGATAAGTAAAAATCAAACTCCAACTATAATAAGATGAAATTCACACATTTGGGTGAACCTTTGGAGAATGTGCTACAAACCTTGTTGGCTGGTCAAGTCATCATGTTACCTAAAATCTCAAATTACGAATCGCAAGTCAAGCCCTATTGGTGGAATGAATCTCATCATTGTGAATACCATCAGAAAAGAGGTCATCCAACCAATGAATGCATGCAATTGAAGCACTTGGTACAAGGTCTAATTGATAATCACACTATCAAAATTGAGGGACCTCAAAACAATGAGGATCATATGGCCTATAAGAACCCCTTCTTGAAACATGATAAGGGTGAGTCATCCAATGCAAATCAAAATCACAAAAAAGGGTAATGATAAAGTAAAATTTTCTCACACATATGATAACATCATAAATACCTTAAGGGAAGATGAGCAGAGCATAAATACTATCATAATAAAAGGAAAGTCAAGAGAATAATCAGCCAATGTTGTTACTAGGGGGCAAGCATCTAAAATTTTCATACCTAATAATGCTCCAAGAGTAGTGATATCAAACCAAGCTTCCACATCATCATCAAAAAAATACAACTTGGTAGACCAATTGCAAAAAACTCCCACTCAAATATCTATTCTTGAGCTACTCAAACTATCACCAATCCATAAGGACATCTTAGAAAAATCCTTGTTAGAAACAAATGTGCCTCTAAATTTGGAGGTAGATAAGTTCAAAAACATGGTGGGACACTTAATTGCACCTCATTGCCTATCATTCTTTGAGCAATATGATAGGTCTCTTAATCATCCTCAAAATCTGCCTTTGCATATAGAAGTATTGATCCACAAACATAGGGTGAAGAGAGTCCTTATAGATGGAGGGGTTGGCTTAAATATTTGTACCCTTAGCTTGGTAAAATCCTTGAGGAGGCTATTGACACAAAGAAAAAGATAACCATAAAAGCCTATGATGATGAAGAAAGAGCATCAAGGGGAGTCATAGTTTTTCCTATAAGAGTTGGTCCCATGCAAAAGGAGGCCATATGCCAAGTGTTGGACCTAAAACTTACTTACAATATTCTATTAGGAAGGCCATGGATCCATGAAATGTAGGTTGTTCCTTCAACATATCATCAATGCCTAAAATTCCCATATCAAGGGCAAGAGATAATGGTAAGTGGGGACCTCAACCCCTTCCAATATTGTAATAATGTCAAGCCTATCAATGATTCATTGGTAACACATAATACTAAAGGGTCCCTACCCCACCAAATGGAACAAGGTCAAAGTTCCAAAGATATTCCTTTATTGAAAGGAAAAGAAAAGGGGGAAGAAAAAATTGTTGTTGAAAAAGTCCCATAACTCATTAACCAATCTACATTGGCTAAGGGAAAGGAGAAGGTTAAAGGGAATAACACTTTTAGTGAAGAAGAAAAAGAAGAGTATACCAAAACTATCACAAGATATCTTCAAAGACAAAAAGAAGATTCTGTATCAAAAGATGTTGTCCAAGTGTCCACCAATGAAGCACACTATCAAAAGATGGATAAAATAATGAAAAACTTTGATAAACAATGCAAAATCAAACAACAAGGAGTAGGTGAGTATTCCTTATTAATTATGGATCTACCCTTATCACCAAAGTCCTTTGGGAAGCCTTCAAGTCTACCTCATAGGTATAACAAACACTTTGTCAAGGCAAGTACATCATCTGCTAGGGATGAAGAAGATAATGCAATTCTAAACTGGCTATACCAAGATGAAGAATCAAGTGCTCACATCAAACACATTCAAAATCCAACCATTCCCACACATCAATATGGGAAAGGGTTTGAAATGATGCAAAAAATGGGTTATAAAGGTCAAGGACCTTTGGGTACAAGGAATGAAGGGCTAAGTGAACCCCTAGAACCCACATGGCGAGATCCTAAGCAGAAAATAGGATTAGGGTATCTTGAAGAAGGATATACCCAAAAACATTATCCCCAAATATATGATCAAATACTCCAATTGGAATCTCATAGTGATGAGGATTCTAATGAATGGGAATGGGAGACTTTATTAGATGAGTCATTTCATGATAAGGACATTGATGTTATCCATACCTATACTTCCACCAAAAATAAAGGATTAATGGCAGAATCCACTTCAACTCAGGCATCTAGTTCTAGCCAAGTAATTCCAAATGATGTGCCAAGAATAGAAATTGAAATAAATCAATGGGTAGGTGAGCCATATGTTCCATCAAGAAGACCTACTATGGAAGAATCCAATGCTAGTTTTAATCCGCATGAGTTTTATCCCACAGAAACCATAGTGGAGTCTAGTGAGGAGGATTTTGATCCTTCTTCTTTAGAACATCTAGAAGAAATTCATGTCTCAGATTTCAAAGATACAATATATGAACCTTCCCATAATGAGATAAACACTCTAAGCCCTGTTGAGACAAATCCAAGTGTTGACCCATTAATTCTAATTCGGCTAGACCTAATTGAATGGGATGCTATTGAACCTGATACCTTGCCAATTTTCTTGAATGATAGTGCGTTGTCCCAATACCTTAATGTAGTTGAACCTTCTTCTACCAAAGAATATCAGGAATGAAGGCTTGAAGGGAGCATCCAAACTCCTAATCTAGGAGAATTAAAAAATAAAAAAAGTATAAAAGGAAAAGGATCAGATGTTGAAAAACACTTTGTGGCAACATTAGATCCAAGAGAAAGAAAAAAGGAAATAAAGGATGTTTCTAAAGGTGAAAACCCAACTGTGGCACCTTTGGAAGGGAGTTTGGATGTTCTACTAGACCATTATGAAGAAATATCTCCAATTTTGATCGAGCCAATAGAAAAAATAAACATTGGATCAGAAACAGCACCAAGGATCATCCATTTACATCATCCCTCTCAAGCAAAGAAAGAATCGAATTCATTAAATTATTTAAGGAAAAGCAAGTTAACTTTACATGGTCCTATGATGATATGCCAGGTTTAGACCCAAACTTGATAATGCACCATCTCAATATAAAGGAGGGAGCCAAACCAGTCAAGTAGAAACTAAGGAAAATGCACCCTCATATTGCCTTACTTGTCAAAATAGAGTTGGAGAAGCTGTTAAAGGTGGGGTTTATCAAAACCATTGATTATGCACAATGGATTTCCAACATAGTGCTAGTATAAAAAGTGGATGGATCAATTAGAATTTGCATGGACTTTAGGGACTTAAACTTGGCATGTCCTAAAGATGACTTCCCATTACCAAGAATTGATGCTATTGTAGACTTAACAGTGGGACACTCCATGTTTTCACTCGTGGATGGATTTAGTGGCTATAATCAGATCAAGATAGCCCCTGAAGATCAAGACAAAACTGCCTTTACATGTGCCTGGGGCACATTTTTTTGGAATGTCATGCCTTTTGGCTTGAAAAATGCTGGAGCAACCGATTAAAGAGCAATGACTACAATATTCCACGATATGATGCATAAATTCATGGAGGATTATGTGGACGATATACTAGCTAAGTCACATTCAAGGAAAGAGAACATACCTATCTTAGCAAGAATTTTTGCAAGACTAGAGGAGTTCAAAGTAAGACTTAACCCAAATAAATGTGCTTTTGGAGTCCAATCTGGCAAACTTCTAGGTTACATTGTGTCAGCAAAGGGGATAGAGGTTGATCCTGAAAAAGTAAATGCCATAATGGAGATGGAAGCTCCTAAAACCATTAGTCAAATGAGATCCCTACAAGGAAGGATAAAATCTATCAGGAGATTTATATCTCAATTGGCGGAAAAATGTCACAATCTCAACCAACTTTTACATGAAGACACAATCTTTAAATGTGATGAAAAATGTGAAGAAGCTTTCAATTTACTAAATAAATACCTTATGAATCCACCAATATTGATGCCACCAATCAAAGGAAAGCCTTTAATCTTGTACATTTCATCAACGAAGATTTCATTGGGGGCACTCTTAGCACAAAAGGATGAGAATGGAAAAGAACAAGCAATCTACTACATTAGTAGAACATTAGTCAAATACGAGCTGAATTATACTTTCATGGAAAGGGCATCCTTGGCTGTAGTTTTTGCTTCACAAAAATTACGCCATTATATGTTAGCCCACAAGATAAGGCTCATTGCTAAAATAGATCCCTTGAAATATTTTCCAAGCAAGACAACATTAAATGGAAGATTAGCAAAATGGGTGATGATCCTAAGTGAATTTGATATAGAGTATGTGGATAGAAAAGCAATTAAAGGAAAAGTCATTGCAGACCAATTAGAAGAAGCACCCCTTCATGATAATCATCCTATACAAGTTGAATTCCTAGATTTAGAAATTGTAAATGTCGAAGCAAAGACATGGTAACTCTACTTTGATGGTTCCTACACTCACCATGGATCAGGAGCGGGCATACTTTTAATCACTCCTTAAGGCTCCACTATCCCAAAATCTTACAAATTGCTATTTCCATGTACAAACAATATAGCTGAATATGAAGCCTTGATTATTGGAATCAAGTTGGCCTTAGAATGGAGAGTAACATAATTGAAGGTCTATGGGGACTCACAATTAGTCATATATCAAGTCAATAATGAATATCAGAAAAAGGATGACAAATTGATACCTTACAAAACCATGGTGGATAATCTAAAGAAGTATTTCACAATTATCACATTTGAGCAAGTACCAAGGGAGAAGAACAAGGCAACAGATGCTATGGTGACTTTACCTTCATTTTTGTAGATGCCTGATCAGAGTGCTAGATACGAGTTCTTGGTAGAAGAAGCAATTCAACCTGCGTATGACCCAACCCATCCTTATACCATCTGCCTACTTACTACAACTGAATCACCTTAGTATGGACCAATTTTTACCTATTTGAAAGACCAAACCCTTCCTATCAACCAAACCAGAAACCAAAATAAGAGCTTCATTAGATAGGCTACCAAATATACTATAATTTCTAGAATATTGTATCGGAAAAGTCTTGACGGAATGCTTCTTAGGTGTCTAGAAGAGGAAGAATCAAAATTCACCTTACGAGAAATCCATGAAGGAATTTTTGGATCACATTCAAATGGGTTATCTTTAGCTAAGAAAATTTTAAGGATAGGATATTTTTGGCCCACCATGGAAAAGGATTCCTATAACTTTGCAAAAGTTTGTGAAAAGTGTCAATTTCACGTAGATTTGATACATGTGCCGGTGCAAGAACTTCATTCGATAACTACACCTTGGCCATTCTATTAGTGGGGTCTAGACCTAATAGGGATGATTTATCCACCATCTTCAAGTGGGCATAAATTCATTATAATAGCCACAAAATACTTTACTAAATGGGTGGAAGTTGTACCCTTATCAAGTTCAACAGGAAAATAGATTTCCTTGTTTATCCTAAATCATATAATTTGTAGATATGGCATACCTCATGCCATCATCACGGATAACACTAGACATTTCAAGAACAAAGAGACATAACAGAATTGTGTACCAAAGTTCACATGATCCATCACTCATCTTCAATCTATTACCCTTAAGGTAATGGACAAGCTAAAGCAACAAACAAAAACATTTTGAAAATGTTGAAGAGAACCGTAGATAATTCTAGTAGGGACTGGCATATCAAAATCAACCCAACCTTGTGGGCTTATAGAACAATCATAAGGATGCCAACAAGGGCTACACCCTTCTCCTTGGTCTTTGGAACAAAAGCAATTTTTCCCTTGGAAGTAGAACTTCCATCCTTAAGGATATCCCCACATGGGTTGATAGATGAAGAAGACTATAGAGCTGCTAGGCTACAAGAACTAGAACTCTTGTATAAAAAATAGAAAGAAGCCTTTGATCACCTAAAGGTGTACCAAAATAGAATGTCAAGATCTTATAATAAACACATCAAACCAAGGACATTCCAAATAGGTGATCTAGTGTTGCGAGAGAATCCCAAGAACCAAGCAGAAAGAGAGAAGAAAGGGAAGTGGGAAGCAAACTGGCTAGGACCATTTCTCATTGTTGCAGATTTCAGGACCAGCACCTACAAGCTATCAGATTGTGATGGTGAGGAACTGCAAGAACCCATCAATACCATACACCTAAAGAGGTTCTACACTTGATAAAGAAAAAGAGTATAAAGAGTATCAGATGAAGAGCATCATGTTTTCTTGTACATAATTCAAAAGAGATCTAGAAAATACCAAAAACATTTAAAAATAGAAAAGATAAAAAATAATGGAAAATTGAAAAATACAAAAAAAAAACAAAAAAAGAAGAAAAAGTGCCTTGGTGAAAACCTAGCAAATAGGCACCTTGGTAGCAAAAAAAAAATTGAAAAAGCTTTAAAAACAAAAAAAAGAGCTTGATCCGTTCAATTGGTGAAAATCTGGTAAATAGACACCATTGAAAGTCCAAGTTAGTTTCATGCTTAGCAGGTCACCTTGTAAATATTGCATTCACCAACATTTGTATATATTGCATAATAAAACTCCATAGTTGCATTTGTGAGTACCTTCAGATTTGGTCACCTAATCGAAAAATTGTCCTAAGTCCCATAATCGTAATCAATATAAAAAATATACTCTAAAGGAGAAATGATTCTTTAACAAGCATTTTTCAATCAAGAAATCAATTCATCACATTCAGAGAGGCACACTTAATCAAATCTACACTCTCATCCGATTTGAGCCTAAAATGAAACATTTGATCCAGGAACTGAAATGACTTTACCCCTTTTATCAAGATTAAAAGTATGAAATGGATGGAACTACACTTGCACTATGGATTTGGAAAACATTGCAAAATCTTTCTAAAAATGTGTTGACTCAATTGGTGAAATCATTCCTTTCTAGCAAATTGATGAAAGTTTTAGACTAGATTAGCTATGATGAAAGCAGGATATTTTCTTGATTTCTGAATGACTGTCTTAAAATCAAAGTTTTAAATCATATACATGTCTAAAGATGTGATCATCAAAGAATCATCGAGGACTTGTATGTAGGATAAAGCTACGATTTCTGCTTGTTTACACAAAAGGATCTCTTGGCTATTTTGATCTTCAATATCATAGATACCAACATCCACTTGTAGCATAGAATCTGAAAAAATTGGTATTCGCCCTCCACTGATTGATTCCAATCAACGATAGTCCCACCAATGAGACCCATGGGGAAGCAAATGGAATAAGTATTCATATCATCATAGGCAACTAGTGATGGTTGTACTAAACAGGGTTCTCAAACTACTCGATGATGATTCTAAGTTCTCCAACTTTTGAATAATGATAGTTAGCTGCATCCATCTTAGATTAAATGCATTATATATATATATATATATATATATATATATATATATATATATATATATATATATATATATATATATATATATATATATATATATATATATATATATATATATATATATATATATATATATATATATATATATATATATATATATATATATATATATATATATATATATATATATATATATATATATATATATATATATATATATATATATATATATATATATATATATATATATATATATATTCTTTCTTTCTTTAGCTCAAATTTTATGAGAGGGGAATTGCAATCACCAAAAAACAAAAGGGGGGGAGGTAAAATGAATCAAGCAAATCAACAGATCATCAAAAATCAATTATGTAGCATTGAGTGTGTTGGATATCTAAAAGAAAAGTGCATTGCATTAGGTCATTTTGCATTGATTAAATCATTCTCATTAAGTCTTAGAAGTGCATTGCATTAGGTCATTTTGCATTGATTAAATCATTCTCATTAAGTCTTAGAAGTGCATTGCATTAGGTCATTTTTGCATTGATTAAATCATTCTCATTAAGTCCAGAAAGTGCATTACATTAGATCATTTGCATTAAGTCATTTTCATTCACCATTGCATACATTTGAATCATTAAATTGCATTATCATTAGGATGCATCCATGTAAATTTCATTAGGTCACATTCATTTCACTTCAAAAACATTCATTAAATGCATGACATTAATTGGAAATCATTCATTGCATGTCATTAAGATCATGTAGAAAATATAAGCACATCATAGGAGATACTATCATCCATTCATATTGCATATATCATTAGTCATTAAAAATTCATCACATTGCATCATTAGTAGAAAAACATCCATGAAGTCCATTACATTTGCATATCAAAGAAGGCACATTCAACTAGTTTTATTATTCATTTATTATCCATTAATAACATAAAGTAAACATCATGGAATTCATCTATTCTATGTCATATTTAAGACAAATCATTTCACCATCATTAGGACATATGCATACATAAGGGAATATACCCTGTAAAAAAAGACAAAGCACATCATATAGCTGCATATCATATAAAAAGCATCGGATAAGAACTCCAACACATGATGATGTCATATATAGTCAAATAAAATCAAAGAAAAAGTCTATGGTACAACTACAACATCCAATCAAAGTCTATAACATAATCATGCAGAGAAGTATCTAGAACTTTAGAGTCTCGAATATCAAAGTATCAACATAATATAAACATCAATCGATCAAAAATGATACAACATAAGATCTAATGTCTCGATAAATGCATAGAAAGCTCAGCCAGATATCAAATAATCAGACAAGAGAATCACCATCATCATTTGCACCCTAAGGACCAGGTGCACCATCAGGAAGATAGCTTGAACTAGCCTGTAATCCATGCTGACTCATCACTACCATAAAGGACTGCATCATGGAACTCATCTGTGATACCTGTAACTGAATGGAAGATATTTAGGTCTGAAGAGAAGCAACATCTAAGGCTGACGTTGGCAAAAACCCATGAGCTGTTGAAGTCTATGGCAGTGGAGTATAAGAGGATGGAGCCGATGCCAATGGATCACCCAACATAGGCACATACTGTGAAGTAGAAGGTTGTGATGACATCGAAGGCATCGAAGAAGAAGAGTCTACTAGCACTGTAAAAGAAATTGTAGGAGCAATAGGAGGATCAATAGGTGGGCACTACACGTGATCAAGTAACACCTATGCAATCTCTACATAGATTTCTCTCTATGGGCTAGCTCAAGGCTTCTAGATAGCACCCCTAGCCACCTGATGTAGCAACCTGTCAACCTGTCTACCTCCACCTTGATCCCCTAGAATAGGAGCAGTCACTAAAACTAGCATCCGTACTCTACCTGCTCTAGCTCTATGATGACCTCATCATCCATGCCGACCCCTGATCCTACCTCCACCTCCACCTCCATCATCATCATCATCCTCACCATCATCATCCCCTCCATCACCCCCATCAGATAACTCCTCAATACTAGGGATCCTCTCAACTGGATCAGTAAATCTCAGAATAGGATATCTGTGTAGCCAGGCACCATACTCATTTGTAATACCTACATCCATAACCTATGACCTAGGATTCCAGGGATGATACCCCAGATCCCAAATCTCTTGGATAGCTATACCATAATCGACACAAGGGCCCCATAGTGGTCTCTCAACCTGTACATGAGCATACATCACTAATCCCTAAGGCATGTCTTGGATGCGACCATACTGGCGGAACACATGACGAAAGAAGAATCTCTCAATCACAAAAGTAGACCGACCAATCATCCAATGAGGACTGAACATATATGGAAGCTCCCCATCATCCTCAAGCCAAGCCTCACATCCAAGATAATGGCACCAAATAACAATATCCATGTCGTCTATCCGATGACGCCAGTAATCAAGCTTACCCATATGGGTCTGCCTGATGATACCACTGTACATCCATGCAAATAGCCAACCAGCCAGACGATCTCAAGTAGTCATAGGACATGACACTGGAAGGTACTCCCAAGTCCATAACTATAGTAGGATGGCTCCGGCAGTCAGAGTAGTAGAATGTATGTACACAACTATGTGCAGGTCATGATATAACTATGCAAGAAAACATGACACCCAATAAAAATGATGAGGATCTGTGATCAAATCCTCTAAGATGGATCCCCACCCAATAGAAAATCCATGTCCACGCTGGTCTAGAAGTAGAAAACCACCAATCAATGTACCAAGAACTGTAGTTAGCATAGGGAATGACATAAACTATGTCCACTGAATATGTCGATCCCCAATAGACTCATCACCAAATACTTGGTGACATGCTGAACCATCTTACACTATGTCATAGTAAACAAGCTCTCCTCATGTAGGCAATCAAAGGAGGTGATACACATCCTCAGGGGTGATAGTCATCTCACCCATAGGAAGATGGAAGGTGTTATGGTCTAAGTGCCAACGCTTAGCCATAGTAGTAACAAGGCCTCGATTCACATGGATTTGGGGAAGATACAACAAAAATGACAAACCACACCATGCAATATGTTGACAGTTGGTAGCACTTAGTGACTCAATCATATCCCAACACAATGGGTAAGAGCCCCGAATATGCAAGGAACCAAGATCCGCCTACCAATAAGCAAGTTCAAAACACATCAGAAAGGAAATAAAAAATTATCAATATTATTCTAAGTCAATCAAAAATTCATCAACACATATCAAACCCACAATCAGATTTTGTGTCTCTACACAATTAGAACAGAAATTTTTATCCTCACCCATCATCTGAATTTAGATTGGTGATGGATGTCTTAACTATAACTGCATCCTAACTGAAATCTTACAACTTGTTACATAATCTCGCAAAAACAAATATTGGGAATGATAGCCTAACACTCAATTGCCAACATCGACAAAATTCTAATTTGGACAAAAATCCAAAAAATTCAAAATTTGTCGAGTAAAAGCACTGTTTCAAGAAACAAAAGTGGCAAACAGTCAAAGCGCTTCTTCACGAGGTAAAAGCACACAAATATGTTGCAAAAGTGGTGAAAATATCAAAAGCGCTTGAAGGCATCTTGAAAGCACTGTTTAAAAATGTAAAACCGTGAAAAATCATTAAAAGTGCCGTTTAAAATTGTGGAAGTGCTAGAATTATATAAAAGTGCACAAACAAACCGCAAAAGCGCAAAAGCACCTAAATTAAGCACGCAAAAGCGCCCATTTAAAATGTGTAAGTGCTCCTTCAAAGCGCAGAAGCACACATTCAGGGGCAAAAGAACCCTTCAAAATGGCGAAAGCACCCATTTGTAAAAAAAAAAAAAAAAGTTTTTCTACCGGCAGAAATTTGGAAAAATTAAAACATGTGCGTAAATGAAACAGACAGAAGGGTACAAGTACTCACTGGAGGTCCTAAGCCTGAAAGACACTGATATCGATGACATTTCTTGAACCAATGTGTGCGAATAGGGACAGACATCGTGGCAAGTGAAATGGACAACTAAGCACAAAAAGTCAAAAAGTGAATAGTAAATGAATAGTAAAAGGAATGTGGACCCCCTTTATTTAGGTTTTTAACCTAAAAAGTGGTACAGTGTACTTATGCAAGTTCATTTTTACCCCATTTGCCTTTAGAAAACAACGTAATCATTCTCAAAATTATCATTGGATCATTTGAAAATCAGAAAATTCAACTTTGATATCAGAAATCAAATTAAATTCATCAAATACCTCAGATTTCATATCGACATCCAAACTTGAATCAATCATCAACCGAATCAACCATGAATTTTATTTCATTTCCAAGGGGGCATACCATCGGGAAAGTTAAGAACCATTAGTGGCAACATCATTATCAAAAAATCAAGGGATCGATCATCAAATCAAAGTGAAAGCTTTTATTAGAAAATTAGAAAAATTTTCATTAATCAATCAAATGGGGCATCACATCAAGAACCATCATATCAGAATGGCCATCATATCAGAATTATTATCAAGAATGACCATCATATCGAGAGAGTTTCATATCAACCATATCCACATCAAACTCATATCACAAATCTAGATCAACTATCGAAAGACCTCATATCAGAAATCAAGACCGACCATCAAACAAACATCAAATGAATGACCATCATTCAATAAGGACCTATCATTGAGTAGCATCAGAGTAATCTTTGAATCAACACCCTTTGCATGCTGACTCAAAGAGGGGAATTTGTAAGCACCTAAAAATGGACAAGGATCAATCCAAAGCAAATCAGAAAAATCAAGATTAATAATTGAATCAATCAAATCATGATGCATAATTAGCCAATCAAAATGAAAATCAAATCCTAATGTAATTGTTGGCATTAAGAAGAATTTCCACTAGTGACAACACTTATTTGCATTCTCAGTGCAAACCGAGCAGACAGTGCAAACCGAGCAGACAGTGCAAACTGAGCAGACAGTGCAAACTGAACAGGACAGTGTAAACCGAGTAACATCATGTCTACCGAGTCACCAGTATTTACCGAGTTCAAAACCTACCGAGTGATCAGTATGAACCGTGCCTTCACTTCTACCGAGTGCATGACGATGCCGAGTAATGCAGTGGACACCGAGTATCAGAAAGTCACCGAGTCAGTTTGCAGGAACCGTGTAACCATACTTGGGCCGACTTAGTAGCACTTATGTTTATTTGTCAAGCCGACTTTGTAATTGTAATTAATTGTTTAAGACTTGTATATAAACAATGTTGTAAAAATATCAAGATGTATGAAAAAGAATATATATGAAAGAGAAAGAAAGGCAGAGATAAGCGAATTACAGAAGGCTTCAGCAGTATAAGGAATAGAAAAGACAAATTCATCACAAAGGGTGATCAATACATCAGCGAATCTCAATCAGCAATCCAGTTGCAAAGCTAGAGATCTACTGTTTCATCCTAACAGGTGAATCAGTACTAAATCCTTTAACCGGGTAGACTTAACAGTCTTTTGTAAAATCTCTTTACCGAGTGCATACTTCATTGTATGTTTGTAAATCCTTTAACAAGGTGGATTTAGCAATTCTTATTGCTCCTAACAGGGCAGATCATCAGAAGTGATCAAAATTGTAAGCCTTAACCGGCCAACTTTATTCTGCAGTATTAAAGCTTTGTGGGTTTCATCCCCACCCCAGTTTTACTTTATTTTTGGAAGGTTTCTGGGTAACCAAATCTATGTGTCATTATTGTGAATGTTTCATGCTTTTTGTATGCAAAGGTTAAAGTAAATTACATGTTAATACTTCTGTAATTAGAAGAAAATTTGGAGTTACTGATTCACCCCTCCCCTCTCAGTAACTCGGTTAATTCCTGAATATTTCCAACAATTGGTATCAGAGCAGCATTGGTTCTCAAGATACAGCTTAACTAGCTTGAGCAAAGATCCAGGACAATGGAGGTATTCAAACTGAACAAGGTGATTGAAAATGAAAAGCTAGATCTGGAAATGGCCATAGCTAAACTCAAAGAAGCAAAAGAACATCTTTCCCAATCCCTAAGAAGAAGGAAGGAACTTGCAAATCAGATGAATGATCAGAATTACATTGAAGAAAAGATTGAAGATCTTTTTCCTTCAAATAACTCAGATGAAGCAAACAATGCTGTCAAAGAACTCCTAGAAAAGAATGGGTCTCTGCAGGAAGAAGTGAGAAAATTAAAAAGAGAACAAGAGCTACACTCTACAAGATTCTGTGAGATCTTGGAACAGAGAAACAAGTTAAAAGATGAATTAGATGGAAGAAACATTGAAGTCCAAAATAAAACCCTTCAGCTAGAAAACCTAATTGATCAGATCTCTCATACAAATGAGGAAATTCTGAATCTAAGATCAGAAATAGAAAGCACAAGAGAAGAACTAAGATCTGAAAAGGAAATCAATCTAAGATTGGTGGATGACCTAAATGCTGAAAAACAAATCAATGAAGGAATGCTGAAAAGTCAAGAAGACTTGGATCAGCTGTATGAGCGAAATCTTCATAGGCAAAAAGGAAAAGCAGGACTTGGATACAAAGGAGAAGGCGAATCTTCTAAGCAAGGTACTCAAAGAAATCAAAAACCTACTTGCAATCATTGTGGTAAAATAGGACATACTTCAAATAGATGTTGGAACAATGAAAAAGCAGAATTCAATGGGAAATGTTACAGCTGCAATCAACCTGGTCACAAAGCAAATGAATGCAGGGAAAAACCTAGATTCAGAGGTAATTGTCACAAGTGCAACAAACAGGGTCACAAGGCATCCGAGTGCAGATCCAAGACATTTAATCCAGCAGAACAAATTATGAAAGCAATGTTTGGATGGGACTACAACACCTGGTGTAGATGTCATTACTGTGGAGAATATGGACACATTGGCATGAATTGCATAAAACATCATCTAAGGAAAAGAGATACTACTGTAAGATACTTCAAATGCACTAAACTCGGTCACATAGCCGAAACTGCATGAATGCTAGTGAAGTTGAAGATGGAAAGAAGAATGAAGCAACTAAGGTCAGGAAACAGGTAAGACAAAAATGGATTCCTAAAGCTACCGAGCAATCCACTCCAAGTAATGGAATGGATGGCTCTACCGACTCAAACTAAATTTCCAAGAAAGCACTGGAACTGTATTCTCATAGACCAATTTCAAGCAGTTCCAGAACCGAATTAAAAGAAAGATCTAAATCAGCATGCAAGATGCAGTAAGATCACAGGGAGGTCGGTATCAGTCTTCACCGAGCAAGGTTGGTATCAGTCCTCACCGAGCAAGGTCGGTACCCGTCTTTACCGAGTGAGGTCGGAGCAATATGAATTCTCGAGTTCACCGAGTTGCGAAGTCTTTACCGAGAAATTAATTCTTAGTGGGTGACAGTCTGTCAGAATTCATACCCTAATTTGTATTGAGCATTAATGATAGAATTGTAAACAAAAAGCAAGTAATCGAACTCATTCTTCACCGCGAACCTTTAGCACTTTGAGAGCAGAAAATTTCAAGAGCAACCCGACGATTCAATACTTTTGCGAAAGGAATTTTCTGTGAGCTATCATGGCATCATCCAGCACTTCAGCAAAGAAAGGATCTGATATGTTAGTCCAAGGGGAATGGAAAGCACCAGATTTTAAGATCGTGCCCGCAATTGCAGCAGCCCTAGATCCGAACGGAGCTCAATCTCAGATTCCTCCTAAGGTACTACTTATTAACGATATCCGCAATCATTTCAACTGTTCAATTCATGAAATGGGGAACCTAGAACTAGATATTGTGCGTGAAGAACTGTGTGTGGATGGTATTCTGAAACCCGAGCACAAACATCTGGAAGATAAAGGTTTAGTTCACATTGCACATCTACCTCGAAACTTTCGAGAGAAATGGGTTAGATACATTCTCAGCCGAGTACATGATGGCAAGATTTGGCTTGAGCAACCTATAGAGATCACAAAGAAGATGATTCATCAAATCACCGGTCTTCCCATGTTGAACAAAGCTAAAACTACCAAAACCCTAGGTCGGACGGAACTAGAGAAGAAAACCCTAGCCGAGTGGGACGGTAGAGGCATGAAAGTTAGCAGCATTACCGACGCTGAACTGAAGTTTGGTACACACATTATTTCCCATAAGATTTACAGTTCTAGTCGACAGAACAGTGTCTCCTGTGAAGCTATTGACCTAGCATACAAAGTGGTCAAGAATAACTTGACATTTGACCTAGCAGACTTATTGTTAAAGCAGTTTAACAAAAACATGGAAAGCATTAAAACTTCCAAAAACAATCCATGTAAGTTTGGATCCTTGTTGGTATGTTTATTCTTCTATGTTCTAAAATTCTTCCCTTCTAAAGGAAAAGTTGTATGGAGAAAAGATGTGCCAGTCCTCTATGAAATAAATGAATACATCTCAGAAATGGGTGAAAACTTTGAAAGCATCATGGATAATTATTTTGAGTCTTTCAAAGAGAAAATGAATGACAGATTCTGGATTCCATAGAAGGTGGTGGAAGATTACAAAGATGACATTTTTTTTATGGTGGATTGTGATAATGTATATATTCAAGCAGTTAAACCGAGGACTGTATATGTAAAGCCTCTTCCTTATGAGGTAAATATTGATGAAACCAAGAATATAATTGAAGTTCTTCTTAATCAGCCTGTCAATCCCAAAGCTCCATATTTTGGAACATATGATGAAGCTAAGGTGAGAATTGAACTAAGCATAAAGCTTCCACAGGCGGTAAACAAAGGAAAGAAGAGGATAGCCAAAATGCAAATGATAACCGAGGACAAAGAGGAAAAAGATGAAGAAGAAGAGGAAAAGGATGAGAAAACAAAGGAACCAGAACCTGCAAAGAAGAAAGGAAAGGTATTTATCACTAAAGCACCTAAGCCTCCTACTGCTGTATTTACAAGGAGAAATACAAGAGGCAAGGAAGACAAGGCATAAAAGGCAGATAAAGACATAGTATTCAAAAGGCCTCCTCTAAACCTTCAAGTAAAGCTCAAACTCTTTAGAGACGGATCAGGATCTGGAGTAAGTAACATAAAATCCTTAAGATATGAAACCAGATTGGAAGCAGAACAGAAGGAAATAGAAGATGCTGTTATTGAGAAGATGGGACAGTGGAAATACTCTCCTGAAGAAATTGCCCCACAGGTTCCAGCAGTTCTATTAGATCCAATAAAAATGAGATGGAGCAATGCAAAGCAAACGGTGATAGACATATTTGATCAAAACCTGAGACAGTTGATGCCGAGCTTGAAAAATGATGAAGTAAAGAAGGCATTAAAAGAAAATGAAAATAAGATGACATTGAAGTTCAATACTTGTTTGATTTTGGTCAACAATATTGAATCGGTTGTGAAGGCTGCAAATGCTACATGGAAGAACATATACCACCTTCACCAACCGAGTATTGAAACAGTAATAATAAAAGATATTGAAGATGACAGTGATGAAGAAGAAGAAGACACTGAGGTAGATGATACTGTGAGGATAGCAGCAAAAGTCATTGCATCCCTTCCTACCTCTCCAGTGAAAGTTTCTACATCCAGCCCAGAGATACCTTCAAGCATGGTTGTGACAACTTCCACATTTGTCCAACCATCCATAGCAACAACAGAAGCAGCTACCATTTCTTCTACCGAGCTGCAGTCTCCTGCATCATCAAGTGTTCCAGCAGTAAGTTTTCCAGTTTTTGAATCTTCAAGTGTAAATATTTTAAGTTCTCCAGTAGAAAGTATGCCAGTATCTATAGCCAGCCCTACTTTATCTACTGTCACTACTACCAAAGCATTAAGTACAGATAAGCCTAAGGCTCTACCGAGTATAAAATTTTTGGGTAAAAATATAGTAGAGGATATAGACCTAGATGAAGAGATAGAAATTCCTACATTAGATTTTGCAAATCTATTAGCGGATCAAATGCAAAATATAGGTGAGATCCTCCAAAGGAAAGCAAAACAAAAGAAACTTAAAGAGGAGAGAGACAAGGAGTATCAAATCATCAAGGATGCTAAGGACATCTTGTCTGATGCATTAGGCATTAAAGTAGACTCCTCCCAGCATGTTTTGTTACAATTAGCAGAAGCAGTTGAGAAATACAATGAGGATTCATCTAGGACAGAAAAGTTAGTTGAAAGAGCCAAGAAGAGATTCAACAATAAAGTGCTTGAGCACATTGCTCAGCACATAGCTATTAACCAAGTAGAATTGTCTTCAGTTTTGTCTAACATTGAATCTATCTATTCGAATGCTACCTCTCTTTTGGCCAGATTGTGCAATATTGCCGAGTTCACAAAGGATGTTAAGGATAAAATGAACAAAATGGATGAGGATATGAAGATTAGCATACAGAAGCTGCAACTTGAACCAAGTTCAAGCTCTGCTCATCACATGAAAATCTCACACCTATCAAATATGCAGTCTGATCTACTAAAAGAAGACACAAGGATCTGGTCCACACTGCTAGACATCCAACACATGATCCTTCATATCATGAATACAATGTGTAAGCACATTGAACATTCCAAAACATTGATTCATGACAATCAGTTCTCTATACTAGATCACATGATTGAACTCTCTGCAGAAGTCCAAATTGCTATACAAACATCTAAAATCCTGCAAGAAAGTTGAGACAGAACCCTAGCACTAATAATGAAGGTACATTCTAATTTTCTATCAAATTTTGGATTCTCTCTGTAAATAACTTGTATATGCACCTTTGGCATTATCGTCAAAAAGGGGGAGATATGTATAGAAGGAGAGATATGTATAGATTTGTATAACAAACAATTAGCACATTGAATAGCTGATACTCTTATTGCATAGATAGGGAGTAGTGTTCTGAGTACCTTACTTATAACAGTCTCATCTGAGATTGTTCCTCCAGAAGCTCTAATTGCACTTACACTTGCTTTGATTCTTTCAACATATTTTGCAATGTTTTCATCTTCCTTCATATTCATCTTGTCAAACTGTCCTCTTAGGCTTTCTGCTTTGGCTCTCTTCACATTTGCATCACCACCATATATTTTCTTCAGTGCCACCCACATTTCATATGCAGTAGTGCAGTCTTTAATATCATCAAATTCTTCATAGCTGAGAGCAGATGCAATGTCTATCATCATGGTGTTGTGAGTCTTTTTATCTACAATGTCTTCAACAGTTAATGTGCCATTAGGAATTGTATACTCTTCATCAATGTATTTGCATCTTGAATCACCAATGGAAGCCAGATGAAGTCGCATGAGACCTTGCCATGCTGAAAAGTTATCTCTGTTAAGCTTTGGAATTTCCCTCTTGTAAGACATCCTGATCTTTAGCTTAGGTCTTTGAAACCCTTCCTGCAAGCACCAAAAGCTCTGATACCAATTGATGGAATATGGATGAAGTGACTGAGAGGGGGGGGGGTGAATCAGTCAACCATAAAAACACTTCACAATTAATTCTTTGCAGATCCTTTAAGATATCTTAACAATGTTGTCTGTTTTAGCACTCGGTAAATAGATTGCAGTAACTTTGAAGATGCAGAAAGTATTAGCAAAATTATCCTTAGATATTTATCAGCACATGTATATGATTGAGAAAGCAATTAAGAACACAAGAGACACAAGATTTAACGTGGAAACCCAATATGGGAAAAACCACCAATGTATCTAGATACTGATTTTCACTTTTCTGAAGTGATGCCCGGTTAGAAGCCAACCCGGTAAAAGGTTACAAAACACACTGTTAGGTGTGACCTTGTTAGAGGATTTAAAAACACCCTGCTAGGAGTGGCCTGGTAAGAGGTCTTGAAAACAATTCAATGGAATTGTCACCTTGTTAGAGGATTTACAATATGGTTGTTAAACCAACTCGGTTAAGAGATTTAGAATTCATTGTTACAATGATAAGAAGGTAACAATGAAAAATGACATGTATAATAATGCAACTGTCTTGCTGATTACAGATCTCTGTTCTGCATAAGTCTGATCCTTTCTGATCGAATAAATTTGTGCTGCACCTCAAGGATATCTGAACATCCTTCACAAATTCGCATATACCTTTCCTTCTTTTCTTCTGTAAATCTTCTGCTGTGTTATATTACTTTTCACATTTGACCTTTTATTTATATGATTTTGGATTAGTCAAATTGACATTATTTAGTATAACAGTCGACTGAATTAAGTAAACTCTATTTGCAAAAATCCTTCAAGGGCTGACAGTGCTCGGTGACCATATCTTAATATAATTTTTTCGGAGACCGAGGGAACTTGATAGACACCAACAATCCTTTACCTTTGATAACCGACTGAACTCGGTAAACACTAACTTTTCTTCGATGACCGACTGAACTCGGTAAACACTAAATTTTCTTCGACAACCGAGTGAACTCGGTAAACACTAAATTTTTCTTCGGCAACCGTGTGAACTCGGTAAACACTAAATTTTCTTCGGCAACCGAGTGAACTCGGTAAACACTAAATTTTCTTCGGCAACCGAGTGAACTTGGTAAGCATTAATATTCCTGTCTGGCAAACCGACTGAGCTCAGTAGAAGCAGATTTCTGCAGACTATGACATTGTGTGACATCAAGGACAATACATAATTGAGTAGCAATTTCCTTCAGACAATTGTTTCCAACAATCTCCCTCTTTGGCATTGATGGCAACACAATATGTCATATCATAAGAAATTTGAAAGAGTTAGCTCGGTTTAGATTCAAATCTCCCTCTGTCAGCAAACTTCCTTCTGACAAATGAAAATTTCTTGAAGTAATAGCAAAGACATAGCAAACACTCCCTCTTTGACAACACATGCCAAAGATAATTCACATATTACCGGTGAAAATTAATGTACCTCAAGTACTGATTCATGTGCAATGATTCCTTTAATATAATGCATCAACAGGTTGATTTTTAATCATGTTCAGGTTGATGCATCACTAAAACTGTATTTAGTGAGCCTCGGATAGGGGAATAACCCCTAACTTACCTCTTAGATACACAAATGCATCCTTAGGTAATGGTTTGGTAAAAATGTCTGCAATCTGTTCTTTTGTATGAATATATTCTAATCTGATTTCCTTGTCCTGCACCAATTCTCTGACAAAGTGATATTTAATAGCAATGTGCTTGGTTTTGGAGTGCATCACTGGATTCTTAGAAATGTTTATTGCACTGGTATTGTCACAAAATATAACAACTGGTTCTTTGATTTCAACCTTCATACCTTCTAATAGTTGTTTGAACCAAACAATATTTGAACAGTTTACTGCAGCAGCAACATATTCTGCTTCGGCTGTGGATTGAGATGTACAATTCTGCTTTTTACTAGTCCAGGATACCAGTCTTTTTCCAAGAAAAAATGCTCCACCACTTGTGCTTTTTCTGTCATCAATGTTTCCTGCCCAATCAGCATCAGTAAACACTTTCAAGTCTAGATTGCCTCCGAATTTATACCACAAACGATACTCTTCAGTTCCTTTTAAGTATCTTAAGATTCTTTTGATTGCCATCATGTGATTTTCCTTAGGTTTTGCTGAGAATCTAGCTACTATACCGACTGCTAAGGCAATATCAGGTCTTGTATGTACCACATACTGCAATTTTCCAATCATAGATCGGTATAGGGTCTGATCAACTTCTTTTGAATCATCATTTTTGGTAAGTTTCAGTCCAGTACACATGGGTGTACCAACTGGTTTTGAATCTTCCATTCCAAACTTCTTAAGTATCTCCTTAATGTATTTGGATTGAGTAATGTATATACCATTCTTGCTTTGCTGAATTTGAAGACCAACAAAGAATTTTATTAAGCCAAACATAGACATTTCAAATTCTCTGTTCATTTGTTCTGAAAATTCTTTGCACTGATCCTCATTCCCTGTAAATATAGTATCATCCACAAATATTTCTGCCAATACAATTTTGTCATCCGGTCCTTCTTTGATATATAGATTACTGTTGTCATTAGCTCTTTTGAAATTAATCTGGATCAAATAGTTATGGAGTCTTTCATACCATGCTCTAGGAGCTTGTTTTAGACCATACAATGCTTTGTGTAACCTGTAGACCATGTCCCTTTTGTCTGGATCAACAAAACCTTCAGGTTGTTCAATGTAGACTTCTTCATCAAGAATTCCATTGAGAAATGCAGATTTTATATCCATCTGATATACTTTAAATCCATTGTGTGCTGCATAAGCAAGTAGAGTTCTTACACCTTCTAATCTTGCAATAGGAGAAAAAGTTTCTCCATAATCTATACCTTCTTCTTGAGAATAACCTTTACATACCAGTCTAGCTTTGTTTCTAGATACTTGACCATCTTCATTCAGTTTATTTCTGAATACCCATTTTGTTCCAATTACATTCTTATCTTTAGGTCTAGGTACAAGAGTCCAAGTTTTGTTCTTTTGTATTTGTTCTAATTCTTCATTCATTGCTTCAATCCAACTTTCATTCTCTAATGCATCTTTGATATTTCTAGGTTCAAAATCAGTAAGTAGACATGTACCTTTTAGCTTGCTTCTTGTCATAGTACCATCTGATTTGTTTCCAATGATTTGATCTGGTGTATGATGTCTTCTGACATATTTGGCTAGTATAGGTTCCTTGCCTTTTGAATGATTTATGCTGATGTCTTCTAGGATCTCTTCTTTAGGTTGCTCGGGCTCGGTAGATATTTTCTCGGTAACTTCAGGCTGAGACTCAGTCTGAATTTCTTCCTATGACTCGGTTTGAACTTCTTCCTGTGACTCGGTTTGAACTTCTTCCTGTGACTCGGTAACTGTGCTCGGCTCGGTAGATATAGCTTCCTTATTGATAGTTGTGTCTGTCAATGTTTCAGGTTCAATGTAAACGAATCTTCTGTAGTTCTCAGGTTCCTTTTTGCTTTCTTCCTCAGTCTTTTCTGCAAACTCATCAAATTTTACATGTATACTTTCTATGACTTTGTGAGTAGATAAGTTCAGACATTTGTATGCCTTGCTTTCGCTAGAATATCCTAGGAATATTCCTTCATCACTTTTCACATCAAATTTATTTCTTCTGGATTCTTTTAAGATATAACACTTGCTACCAAATATTTTCATGTAACTTACATTAGGTTTATAGCCATACCATAATTCATAAGGAGTTTTGAATGTGTCTTTCTTCAGTTGTACTCGGTTCAAGGTATGAACTGCAGTGCTGATAGCTTCCTTCCAGTACTTTATAGCGATGTTCTTTTCTATCATTAGAGTCCTTGCACAATCCATAATAGATCTGTTTCTTCTTTCTGCTATTCCATTCTGCTCAGGAGTTCTAGGAGCTGATACCTGTCTTTTGATTCCTCTTTCTATGCAAAAGTTGTTAAAATCATGGGAGATGAATTCACCACCTCTGTCTGATCTTAAGCATTTCAATCTTTTCCCTGTTTCTTTTTCTACTCTTGCTAAGTACCATTTGAACTTTTCAAATGCCTCTGATTTTTCTCTTAAATACATAACAGTCATCATTCTAGAATAATCATCAACAAAAATAATAAAGAATTTATCTCCAGTATAGCTTTGTATTCCAATAGGTCCACATAAATCAGTATGCACAATTTCCAAAATTTCTTTAGACTGATAGTTCTTACTTTTGAAACTAGTTTTACTCATTTTGCCAATCTGACAATTCTTACATAGACCAGTGTCAGGTTTCTTCAAAGTAGGAATGCCTCTAACCTTCTTGAATTTGCTTATTTTTATCATGTTATCAAAATTCACATGACATAGCCTTTTGTGCCATAGCCAACTTTCTTCTATTTGAGCAATAAGGCATGAATATTCATTGAGATCAAGATAAAATAAGTTACCTTTTGTTTGTTTGCCTGATCCAATGAGTTTTCCTTTTCCATCCAGCAGTCTTGCTTGACAATTCATGAATTCAACCTTGAAACCAGTGTTGATTAGCTGTGCTACACTTAGAAGATTATGTTTTAGTCCTTCAACCCAGTAAGAATTATCACATATGAGTTCTTTGGTTAATAAGATTCTTCCTTTTCCTTTTATACAACAAGGTTCATTGTTTCCAAATCTTACATTACCATTGTCACAGTCTTCTAGATATTCAAATTTTGTCTTGTCACCAGTCATGTGGTGTGAACATCCACTGTCTATTATCCATATATCATCTTTGCTTATATGAGAAATAAGTGCTATCTTATCTTCATCATCATCAGATTCATCTTTTATAGCAATAAAGACAATTTCTTCTTCACTATCATCAGAATCTTTAGCCATAAAACATGATTTCTTACATTTATCCTTGTATGATTTGAAATTCTTTTTGCCATAGTACTTGTGACTTCTCTTTTCTTCCTTGACTTGCTTGTTTGGGCACCTAGCTGCAATATGTCCAATTTCTTCACATGAAAAATAGATTAAAGGAGTTTTACCTTTATACTTACCTTTCCCTCTAGAGTACTTCTTTGCAAGTAATGCTTCTACAATTTCAAGATCACTATCAGAACTTTCTTCTGATTCTTCTTCACTGTCTGTCTGAACTTCTTTAATTTTCTTGTTCTTCTTTAGTGAAACCTTGGCCTCAAATGCTGATTCAATATTTTTGGAACTAGGAATATAGTTGTCATAGTTGTCTAATTCAAAAGCTGTCAATCTTCCAACTAGAGCATCCAAGGTTATACTGTGGTTTGCTTCACATCTTCTTTCTTGAATAGCTGATACTCTTATTGCATAGATAGGGAGTAGTGTTATGAGTACCTTACTTATAACAGTCTCATCTGAGATTGTTCCTCTAGAAGCTCTAATTGCACTTACACTTGCTTTGATTCTTTCAACATATTTTGCAATGTTTTCATCTTCCTTCATATTCATCTTGTCAAACTGTCCTCTTAGGCTTTCTGCTTTGGCTCTCTTCACATTTGCATCACCACCATATATTTTCTTCAGTGCCACCCACATTTCATATGCAGTAGTGCAGTCTTTAATATCATCAAATTCTTCATAGCTGAGAGCAGATGCAATGTCTATCATCATGGTGTTGTGAGTCTTTTTATCTGCAATGTCTTCAACAGTTAATGTGCCATTAGGAATTGTATACTCTTCATCAATGTATTTGCATCTTGAATCACCAATGGAAGCCAGATGAAGTCGCATGAGACCTTGCCATGCTGAAAAGTTATCTTTGTTAAGCTTTGGAATTTCCCTCTTGTAAGACATCCTGATCTTTAGCTTAGGTCTTTGAAACCCTTCTTGCAAGCACCAAAAGCTCTGATACCAATTGATGGAATATGGATGAAGTGACTGAGAGGGGGGGGGGTGAATCAGTCAACCATAAAAACACTTCACAATTAATTCTTTGCAGATCCTTTAAGATATCTTAACAATGTTGTCTGTTTTAGCACTCGGTAAATAGATTGCAGTAACTTTGAAGATGCAGAAAGTATTAGCAAAATTATCCTTAGATATTTATCAGCACATGTATATGATTGAGAAAGCAATTAAGAACACAAGAGACACAAGATTTAACGTGGAAACCCAATATGGGAAAAACCACCAATGTATCTAGATACTGATTTTCACTTTTCTGAAGTGATGCCCGGTTAGAAGCCAACCCGGTAAAAGGTTACAAAACACACTGTTAGGTGTGACCTTGTTAGAGGATTTAAAAACACCCTGCTAGGAGTGGCCTGGTAAGAGGTCTTGAAAACAATTCAATGGAATTGTCACCTTGTTAGAGGATTTACAATATGGTTGTTAAACCAACTCGGTTAAGAGATTTAGAATTCATTGTTACAATGATAAGAAGGTAACAATGAAAAATGACCTGTATAATAATGCAACTATCTTGCTGATTACAGATCTCTGTTCTGCATAAGTCTGATCCTTTCTGATAGAAAAATCTTTGCTGCACCTCAAGGATATCTGAACATCCTTCACAAATTCGCATATACCTTTCCTTCTTTTCTTCTGTAAATCTTCTGCTGTGTTATATTACTTTTCACATTTGACCTTTTATTTATATGATTTTGGATTAGTCAAATCGACATTATTTAGTATAACAGTCGGCTGAATTAAGTAAACTCTATTTGCAAAAATCCTTCAAGGGCCGACAGTGCTCGGTGACCATATCTTAATATAATTTTTTCGGAGACCGAGGGAACTCGGTAGACACCAACAATCCTTTACCTTTGATAACCGACTGAACTCTGTAAACACTAACTTTTCTTCGATGACCGACTGAACTCGGTAAACACTAAATTTTCTTTGGCAACCGAGTGAACTCGGTAAACACTAAATTTTTCTTCGGCAACCGAGTGAACTCGGTAAACACTAAATTTTCTTCGGCAACCGAGTGAACTCGGTAAACACTAAATTTTCTTCGGCAACCGAGTGAACTTGGTAAGCATTAATATTCCTGTCTGGCAGACCGACTGAGCTCGGTAGAAGTAGATTTCTGCAGACTATGACATTGTGTGACATCAAGGACAATACATAATTGAGTAGCAATTTCCTTCAGACAATTGTTTCCAACATTTACCTTTAATAATGTAGTACTTAGGCTGTGACATAGAAATCTCTTCCTCCAAATAACCATGAAGGAAAGTTGTCTTCACATCCATTTGTTCTATCTCTAAATTATATGATGCAGCAAGAGATAACAAAAATCTAAGGTGTGTCAACTTTGCAATAGGAGATAATATTTCACCATAATCTATTCCCTCTACCTATGAATACCCCTTTGCATCCAATCTAGCTTTGTACCTTTCAATGCTACCATCTGCACAAAATTTCTTCTTGAACACCCATTTACAGCCAACAAATTTTCTCCCTTTAGGAAAAGGTACAAGGTCCCAAGCTTTTTATTGTCCAATGAAGCCATCTCATCATCCATAGCCTCAATCTAGGAACCTACATCTTCCATGCCCAAAGCCTCTTTCACAGATCTAGGCTCATCAGTGTTAGTAATCAAAGAAAAAGCACAAGTGGAATCTAACATAGAATAACCAAAACTTTCTGGTTGCTTTATTTCTCTTGTGGATCTCCTGAAGGGCTGAGGTTGAGGTTGTTCTTCCTCTTCTTCTAAACTATCAGATTTGCTAGAGCTCTCCTCATTATTAGGCCCAACATGGTCTCTCTGTTTAGTCTTCTCAGGGGTAGGAGGCAACTGAACAACATCTTTTTCCTTTTCTTTTTCATCTAGTTGTAGCACAATAGGAGAAGATGTTATCTCTCTGAAAATAACATTTCTACTATACAACACCTTACTAGTCACAAGATCCCAAAGCTTGTATCCTTTCACACCAACACTGTATCCAATGAAAATACATTTGACAGCTTTTTTTTCCAACTTAGATCTTTTCTCCTTTGGAAAATGTGCATAAGCTTCACAACCGAAAATACAAAGATGCATAATTGAAGGCTTCTTACCAAACGACACCTGCATGCGTGTCTTACCAACAAGAGCTGATGTAGGAGATCTGTTAACCAGATAGCAAGCAGTAGCCACAACTTCGGCCCAAAACCTTTGTTCTAAACTAGCTCTACTAAGCATACTCCTAGCCTTCTCCATCAGTGTCTTGTTCATTCTCTCTACAACTCCATTTTGATGTGGGGTATAAGGAGTTGTCTTATGCCTCTTGATACCTTGTTCTTTACAAAACTATTCAAACTCTGCGAAGTAAAACTCACCACCATTGTCAGTTCTCACACATTTAATCTTCTTACTAGTCTGATTCTCTACAAGAGCCTTAAATTCTTTGAACCAACTAAAGACTTGTGTCTTACTTTTAAGGAAATAAATCCAAGTCCTTCTACTATAATCATCTATGAAAGATACAAAAAATATGGACCTGGAGATTGAAGGAACTTTTACAGGACCAAATACATCAGAATGAATAAGATCCAAAACATCAGAAGATTTGTGAGACCAAAAGTAAAACTGAACACAATTTTGTTTACCATAGACATAGTGTTCACAGAAGTCAAACTCGAGATTGCAATCATTTAACCCCTCAATGAGGTTTTTATTTTTTAGGGTTCTAAGACCCTTTTCACCAATGTGGCCAAATCTCATATGCCACAACATTGTCTTTTCTACAAGAAGCTTACCTTCCAAAGTGTTTGCACTGCCATTAGAACTAATAAGCACAGACTCCTTCACTACTCATTCAGATGGTGAGGATGAATAACTATTACATAGAGGAATAGACACATCTAGCTGAAATAAGGTACCTCTCTTAGTACCCCTCACAAGCACTATCGATCCTCTCATCATCTTGCATCCTTCTTTTGAAAAAACAACCTACACACCTACATTATTCAACATACTTACAGAGAATAGGTTTCATGCCAAACATGAATGTTCATAACTCTGTTGATTCCCTTTACTCATCCATCAATAAATCTAATAGTGACCCTTCCACGTCCAACTATCTTTAGGTGAGAATCATCACCCAAGTACACCTTTCCACCATAGAACTCTTCATATTTTGAGAACTAGTTTTGATGAGACATCATGTGAAAAGAAGCACCTGAGTCTACCAACCACACATCATCAGATGCATGGGCTGCCAAAGCTATAATAAAAGCATCTCCATCTTCTTGAGATTTTTCAAAAGCTGAATCTAAGCCTTTCTTCTTCTTATTTGGTTCCTTGTAGTCCTTCTGGAAGTGCCCAGATTTATCACAGTTCCAACATTTCACCTTGGACTTTCCAGGAGTCTTAGAACTCCCGCGGGATTTAGATCTGCCCTTCTTTGACTTCTTTTCATTTTACTTTCCTTTTCCATTGGATCTCCCACGAACAATAAGGGCTTCCTTAGACAAATCTAAAGTCTTTCTTTGCATCTCCTTAGATAGCAGCAAAGACACCACATCATCCATATCAAATGTGACTATAGTCCTTTTGAGAGCCATCACAAGATGGTCCCACTATTAGAAAGTAAAGTCATCCAAGATAACTAAGAGGTAGGGGGGGGGGGGGTGAATCAGTTATCAGATATTTATAACTTTTATTAATTCCAACAACATTTAACCATGTAAGCAATATGATTACTAACCATAGAAAGATATTCATACATCACAATATAATGACACAAGATATGTTGACTAGGGAACCTCTTGATCAAAGAGTAAACCCCAGTGCGAATGATGCCCATAAAAGATGTACTAATATAAATGTTCCTTGTGACAGGACAGACCCTATTAGGAGTCTTATGAAATACATTTAGTACATATAAATCCCTATTAGGAGATTTTGAATCCTTGTTAAAAGATTCTAACCCTATTAAGAGTTATGGAAGACAGATGGACCCACTACCCAAATAGCTTGAAGGTAAGATCACTGAACACACTGTCCAACTGACCTTAAGATTATTCAGAAAAATAATATGAAATATGTTACCTCCTTCTTGTTGTTCCAAAACCACACTAACTTCTACATCAGATCTTAATTACTGATCTTTGTACTTCGCATGTCTTCCTTCACAACTGAATTGGCTCTTTTCTTGACTTCATGCCTATCTTCGCATGTCTAGCTCTCATTCCTTTCACATTACACATTCACGCTCACTCATTACAATAAGGAAAAACATTCCTCCCTTTATACCACACTCAAATAATTACAAATGAGTTAGCATACAAATACAAAACAAAATTTTTCACATGCTACATCAAGTTTACATAAAAACTGTCAACTTTGAGATTCAATAAATCTTCACTCATGTGACCAATCAATTTGTGTAGTGAACCACATCACTATCAATGTGTCTTTAATATCCCTTTAACTACACAAATAAATCTTCTATCCTGATTAGGAGATATCAACTGCTTCCCAAAAACTACTACTCAGGAACACTACCTAAATACTGCTTCTACTAAAATGCTTATAACTTTTTCCATACATGGCATACTAACTTTCACTCTGAGATGGATTATCAATAGTCACCATAGAGTTTATTTTTAACTGCACAAGCACTTATCTTACTCCAGTCAATGTTGCAAACCAAAGCTTACTCCAGTCAATGTTGCAAGCCAAAACTGTATCTTGGCATACTATGAAAAACACTATATGCTTCTATGTGAGTCTCCAGAAGATCACTGAGTTGCTATGTTGACATCAAGGACAATCATACTCATGAATACAACAAAAACTAATAAAAAAATGACTGCCAAGCATTCATTCCTAACAATCTCCCCCATTAGCATTGATGGCAATATAGATGAAAAACATCTAATGTTCCAAGATTACAATACTGTAATATTGTTGCTTTGAAACATATTTTCAAATCCTCTTCATCAGTTAAATCTTGCTTTGTTATCATGGTCCAATAGTATAAATGGTTTTTCATGTATATTTCTCCCCCATTGACATCAATGACCAAAATTTCATCTCCATGTCAACAACAACTTAATGTCAAAAAGACACTATTTCAGAAAATGCATTGACAAGAGTCCTTATGACTCAATTCAAATACACATACTTCCCCATAGAGGAAGTACCAACATCTATTTCAGAAGAAAGATAAGGCTCATATACCACTGGATGGATGCAACCAACTACATCATTACTCAAGAGTAGGCTGGGGCATAACCCCAAGCATACCTCTCAGATACTCAAATGTATCCTTGGGAAAAGGCTTAGTAAATATATCTACTATCTATTCTTTTGTGCTTATGTACTCCAATCTGACTTCTTTTTTAGAAACTTTCTCTCTTACAACATGATATTTAATCTCTATATGCTTTGTCTTAGAATGCAATACATGATTTTTTGACATACTAACTATACTGATGTTGTCACAATGTATGACAACAGGCTCAACAAACTTAATTCTAATATCCTTCAACATTTGTTTCATCCAAATTATCTAGTTGCAATTGCTTGCTGCTGCTACATACTCTTCTTTTGTTGTGCTTTGTGAAATATAGTTATGCTTCTTGCTTAGCTAGGAAACTAATCTTCCTCCAAGAAAAAAGGCTCCACCACTGGTGCTTTTCTTATCATCAACATTGCCTCCCCAATCAGCATCTATTTATGCACATAGGGTAAAATCATCAGATTTTTCATACCATAATCCAAAGCCCATTGTGCCTCTAAAATATCTCAGTATCCTTTTTACTACTACATGATGTGATTCTCTAGGTTTCACTTGAAATCTTGCCACCATTCCTACTGAATGTGCTATATCCGGTCTAGTGTGTGTCAAGTACTGCAATCCTCCAATCATGGATATGTAGTTCCTCTGCTCAACTGCCAATTTTTCATCTTTACTAGATAGTTTATGTCCTTTAACCATAGGTGTTCCAACTGGTTTGTAATTTTCCATTCCAAATATTTTCAATAAGTCATTCAAGTATTTTGATTGACTTATAAAGATGTCATTATTACTTTGTGTTATCTGTATTCCCAAAAAGTATTTCATCTCACCAATCATACTCGTTTCAAATTCAGTCTTCATTTCATCAGCAAATTTGTCACTAGTTTCATCTTCTCCTCCAGAAATAATGTCATCAACAAAAATAACTATAATTAACAATCCATTTTCAATATCTTTAGTGTACAGATTACTATTAGCTTCCATTTGTAAATCCCAATTTCATCAAATATTTGTCTAGTCTAGCATACCAAGTCCTAGGTGCTTGCTTTAGTCCATATAATGCTTTCTTTAGTTTACATACCATGTCTCCTTCTTGAGTCAAAGGAAAACCTTCAGGCTATTCAATGTAGACTTCTTCCAATTCTCCATTCAGAAATGTTGACTTCACATCCATCTAATATACTTTGAATTTCTTGAAGGCTGCATAAGCCAAAAACATTATCAGTGCTTCAAGTCTTGCTACTAGTGCAAAAGTCTCTTCATAGTCAATTCCTTCTTGCTATGAGTATCCCTTACATACCAATCTTTCTTTGTTTCTAACTACTTCTCCTTGTTCATTCATCTTGTTTCTGAATACCCATTTAGTTCCAATCACATTCTTTCCTTCAGGTCTGGGGACTAATTCTCATGTCTTGTTTTTCTCAATCTGATCTAGCTCTTCTCTCATAGCTTTAATCCAATTTTCATCTTCACAAGATTCACTAGTAGATTTAGGTTCAATTTGAGAAATCAAACATAAATGTACCTTATTTCTAGTCATAACTCCTCTATCCAAGCTTCCAATAACCTGTTCAACATGATGATGTCTTGATATATATTTATTTAGTGTCATAGTCATAGATCTTGTTTCCACTGTAGATTCTTCTTTGGATTCTTCTCTAGTTTCTTTTGCAGGATTCTCATTTAGTAATTCACTATCAGTCTCATAGAATAATTCTACAACTTTAGTATTAGGCTGAGGATAGGTTTCTTCATCAGATTCATAATTAAGTGTTCTTTCCTAAATTTTGAACTTTTCATCAACTCTAACATTTGTGCTTTCAACACTAGTCTTAGTTCTTTTATTGTAACATTTGTATGCTGTACTTTTTAAATAATATCCAAGAAAGATTCCTTCATCACTTCTAGGATCAAACTTTCCAATGTCATCATCTCTCTTTATATAACATTTGCTTAGAAAAATTCTAAAATACTTAACTAAGGGTGCATGTCCAAACCATAATTCATAGGATGTCTTATCTGTGTCTGCTCTAATTTGTACTATGTTTATTGTGTATACTATTGTATTCACTGCTTCTCTCCAAAATATCTTTGGAAAATCATTCTCAAATAGCATGGCTCTTGCTGCTTTAGTTATTGTCCCATTTCTTCTTTCTACAATACCATTTTGTTCAAGTGTTCTAGGAGCTGAAAACTATCTCTTAATACCATACACTTCACAAAAAGTGTTAAACTCTTTAGAAGTAAATTCACCACCTCTATCATATCTTAAACATTTAATCTTTATTCCAGATTCATTTTCAATTTTATTTTTAATGATCTTAAACTTATCAAATGCTTCAGATTTTTCTTTTAGAAATGCAATCCACATCATTCTTGTAAAGTCATCAACAAGAATCATAAAATACCTTTCTCCATAGAATCCTCTAGTCCTGGTAGGACCGCTCAAATCTATATGAACAATCTCCAACTTTTCTACTGATGTGAACTTCTTACTAGAAAAGAACTTCTCTTTTGATTAGCCATCACACATTCCTTGCAAATCATGTTAATAGGCTTCATAATTTTAGGCAAATCTCTTACTGCAAGTGTAGTACTCAATTTAACAATGTTATCAAAGTTTATATGACAAAAGCTTCTATGCCATAACCAACTGTCATCTATCTTAGTGATCAAACATGTCATCTTAGTAGGATTCAACTAAAATACATTACCTCTGGTTCTAGTTCCAGTTCCAATCAGGTTTCCATCTTTATCCTTTATCACACAAGTTTTCTCTATAAACCAAACTTGATATCCCTTATCAACTAACTATCCAACACTCAAAAGATTATGTTTCAATCCATCAACAAAGTAAACATCATCAGTATTAGTCTTTCCATCAAGAGTAATAGATCCTATACCTTTAATCAAACATGGTGCATTGTTACCAACTCTAACAATTCCTCCATCATAATTATTAAACTTTGTGAACTTCTTCATATCACCAGTCATATGATGTGAGAAACTATTGTCTATAATCCAATCAGCTTTCTATTCAACTTGAAAAACTAATGCTTTTTCTTCCTCAATATTAGATTCATAATTTTCTTATTTAATTGCTACGAATCCGATTTCATCATCACTTTCACTCAAGGTTCTTTCGATACTGGCTTCAAGATCTTCATCATTAGCATAATAGAATTCCTTAGATCTCATAGGCTTGAAATTGTTTCTATACTTAACGCTTTTAGGACATTGTGATTTTGCTATCAGGATTTAACTATGTAGTTTTTGAGTCAAACTCATTGACCCATGATTCATTAGTAGTGGTTCACTGAACCCATCTCTCATGAGAATGAAATGGAACACTAAGCACTCATTAGATCTAGGTGATGCTCATAGAGGTGAAGCACCAGGACTTCCCAGGAGGTCACCCATCCCAATACTACTCCAGCTCAAGTGCGCTTAACTATAGAGTTTCCTCCATGGTTAAACCCACTCTACTTGCATCCTCATTTGAAAAAACTTCACCAAGTGTTGTGCCTTATGAACCATTCATTAGAAATCCCCTTAAGCTCATCAATTGATAAGTAGGAGATATTTTCTACAACAAGTCAAATTGTGATATTGCTATCAGGATTTAACTGTGTAATTTTTGAGTCAAACTCATTGACCCATGGTTCATGAGTAGTAGTTCACCAAACCCATCTCTCATGAGAATGAAATGGAACACTTAGAACTCATTAGATCTAGGTGATGTTCACAGAGGTGAAGCACTGGGACTTCCCGGGAGGTCACCCATCCCAGTACTACTCCAGCTCGAGCGTGCTTAAGAGTTTTGGAAGACAGATGGACCCACTGCCCAAACAGCTTCAAGGTAATATCATTGAACACACAATCCAATTGACCTTAAGATTATTCAGTAGAATAATATGAAATATGTTACCTCCTTCTTACTGTTCCAAAATTGCACTCACTGCTACATCAGATCTCAATTACTGATCTCTGTACTTTGCATGTCTTCTTTCACAATTGCATTGGCTCTTTTCTTCACTTCATGCCTATCTTCGCATGCATATCTCTAATTCCTTTCACATTACCTTATCTACATCCATTCTCCCTCATTAAAATAATGAAAAAACATTCCTTCCTTTATACCACACTCAAATAATTACAAATGATTCAGCATACAAATACAAAACAAAAGTTTTCATAGGCTACATGAAAATTACATAAAAACTGTTAGCTATAGATGCAATAACTCTTCATTCATGCAACCAATAAATTTGTGTAGTGAACCATGTCACTATAAATGTGTCTCTAATATCCCTTTAACTATGCAAATCAATCTGCTATCTCGATTAGGAGATATCAACCGCTTCCCAAAAAACTGCTACTCAGAAACACTGCCTGAATACTGCTTCGACTAAAATGATTATAACTTTTTCTGTAAATGTCATACTGACTTGCACCCTAATATGGATCATCAATAGTCACCATAGAGTCTATTTTTAACTACATAAGCACTTAGCTCACTCCAGTCAATGGCGCAAGCCAAAACTATATCCTGGCATACTGTGAAAAACACTATCTACTTCTCTGCGAGTCTCCAGAAGATCATTGAGTTGCTATGTTGAGATCAATGACAATCATAGTCATGAATGCAACAACAAATGATACATAAATGACTAACAAGCATTCATTCCTAACACCCACAAATATGGCAAGGAACAAAGAAGGGTCATTCAATGATCCTCCTCGATCTTGGCACCGGATGATGCCAACTATGCAATTAATAAATTGAATGCATTGAGATGATCAGTTACAGATCCACCTTCCTCCATTCTTAAAGAATACAACTTATTTCTCAGGAAAAACTTTTTCATCAGAGATTTGGCCTGATACAGAGACCCAAGCCATTTCCACAAAGAATTTACAATACTCTCATCAAGAACATTAAGAAGAATGACATCTGCTAGATAGAGTCTGATGAGACCCTTAGACTTCTGATCCTTGATATCCCAATCCACTTGAGATATTGCTACAAGTTTCACGTCAAGTGATGTAGCCTCCCATAGATCATAGTCTTCAAGCATGTCTTCCATCTTGAGTTCCCACAACTCAAAATTAGTGCTATTAAATTTCTCCACCTCCATTCCATTGTATGAGGAACTTTCCATCTCAATCTACAAATAAGATTTAGAATGCTCTACACAAAAATCCCACTCAACTTGATATTAGCTCAAAAAAACCTACCCAACAACTAGGATCAAAAGTTGATTAGGCTCTGATACCACTTGTAAGGAAAATCAGGTGTGGAAACAACTTCCTACATGAATCTCTAAAGGAAAGTATTGTGCAAATTCTTTTTAAATCCTTACAATTTTAGATTCATTAACTACTTTAACAATGATATTGCAGCCATATACCATGCATACAGAAAATAGAGAATGACACAATGATTTACCCTAGGGAAACCTTTTGGTAAAAACCCCAGCACTCCAAAACCTACATAGTGTATTAATCAAAACTATTACAGTATAAAATACACTTGCAATGCAAGTTCTTTTAGAAGATTTTCCTACTCTTGAAGACAAAATTGTGGTAGCATAAAATGTTCCAACAATACACTTTCTTATCCTATTTTTGTAACCCTAAAAATTATTATATCATGTGCTTCTTTGTTTAGGGAAACTTCCAAAGATAGCCGTATTATGGTTTTACCATTCTCTGAGAAAATAGGAACTCAAAATTTTTTGGGGGCTGATGCCCCGAACCCCATGATTTGGGAAGAGTGTACAGTACTCAATTTTATCAGTTGCCACATGTCATCACCTATCATTGAATCTTTCAGACATAGCTCTTACATGTCATAGGAATCCATCATAACCATTTCAGCCATGATCTCCTTACACACAATTCAAGATGCTAACACATCAAGTGGAGTGACACATCAACATGCCAACTAGACATGTACACTCACACTTACATACATTATTTGCAAGAAATACATTTTACAAAACAAATAATAAGAATAGGAATTATCCAAGGTTGAGACACCTTATTCCTAACAAATTAGGTATCTAATAATCATAACTTTTATCAAATTTAACAACATTTAACCATGTAATCAATATAATTACCAACCATAGAAAGATATTCATACATAATGTCAGAATAACACAAGATATGTTGACTAGGGAACCTCTTGATCAAAGAGTAAGCCCCGATGGGAATGATGCCCACAAAAGATGCACTAATATGAATATTCCTTATGAAAGAATGAAATCTGTTAGGAGTCTTATGAAATACATTCAGTACATATGAATCTGTATTAGGAGATTTTGAATTTCTGTTAAAAGATTCTAACCCTATTAGGAGTTATGGAAGGCAAAAGGACCCACTGCCCAAATAGATTCAAGGTAAGATCACTGAACACACTGTCCAAATAATCTTTTTATTACTCAAAAAAATAATATGAGATATGTTACCTCCTTCACTATTCCAAACCACACTCACTGCTACACCAGATCTCAATTTCATATCTATGTACTTCGCATGTCTTCCTTCACAATTTCGCTTTCACAGCTTCATTGGCTCTTTTCTTCACTTCATGCTTACATTCACATTCAACCATATCAACATCCATACTCACACATATAAAAAAATGAAAACATTCCTTCCTTTATACTACACTCAAATAATTACAAATGAGTCAGCATACAAATACAAAAATAAAATTTTCCACACGCTACATCAAAATTACACAAAATTGTCAGCTTCCAAATACAATAACTCTTCACTCATGAAACCTAAAAGTTTGTGCCATCATCCAAATCACTATCAATGTGTCTCAAACTTTCCTTTAATTGCACAAAACTAGATTCCATCCCGATAAGAAGATATAATCCGATTTCCTCAAATCGCTACTCAGGAATACTACCTGAATACTACTTCCACCAACATGCTCATAAAATCCATGAATAAATCAATTAATTTCTATGCTCTTAACCATAAACATATAACATATCAAAGAGTATATCCTCAACATTGCATAGCTCCAACTGCAATATACCATGTGTGCTAATCAAAACACTATCTGCTTCTCTGCGAGTCTCCAAAAGATCACTGTGTTGACATCAATGACAACCATAGTCAACAATCATGAATGCAACAAAAATTGCTACAGAATGACTATCAAGCATTCAACATTTATTCCTAACAATCTCCCCCATTGGCATTGATGGCAACATAGATGAAAAATATCCAATGCTCCAAAAATCCAATACTGCAACACTGCTTCTTCATATCCTCTTCATCAATCAAATCTTGCTTCGTTTTCCTATTTAATTATCTCCAATAGATTGTTCAAATGGTACAAGTGGGTTTTCATGTATACTTCTCCCCCATTGACATAAATTATAGAAATTTCATCATTATGTCAACAACAACTCAATGTTAAAAGACACTATTCAAAAAATACATTCACAAGAGTCCTCCTGACTTAGCTCAGATACACATACTCCCCCATAGAGGAAGTACCAGCATCTAGTCCAGAAGAAGAATAAGGCTCATATACCAATAGATAGATGCAACCAACTACATCATTACTCAAAAATAGGTTGGGGCATAACCCCAAGCATACCTTTCAGATACTCAAATGTATCCTTAGGCAAAGGCTTAGTAAATATATCTGCTATCTACTCCTTTGTGCTTATGTACTCCAATCTTACTTCTTTCTCAGAAACTTTCTCCCTTACAACATGATACTTTATCTCTATATGCATTTTCTTAGAGTGTAATACAGGGTTCCTAGACAGACTAACTATACTGGTGTTGTCACAATGTATGACAATAGGCTCAACAAACTTAATTACAATGTCCTTCAGCATTTGCTTCATCCAAATTATTTGGTTAGAATTATTTGTTGCTGCTACATACTCTACCTCTACTATACTCTATGAGATACAATTCTACTTCTTGCTCAGCAAAGAAACTAATCTTCCTCCAAGAAAAAAGGCTCCACCACTGGTGCTTTTCTTATCATCAACACTACCTCCCAAATCAGCACCTGTATATGCAGATTGGGTAAAATCATCAAATTTTTCATACCACAATCCATATTCCATTGTGCCTCTTACATATCTCAGTATCCTTTTTACTGCTGCATAATGTGATTCTCTAGGTTCAGCTTGAAATCTTGCTACAATTCTAACTGAATGTGCTATATCAGGTCTAGTATGTGTCAAGTACTACAATTCTCCAATCATGGATCTATATTTCTTCTACTCAATTGTCCGTGTTTCATTTGTGCTAGATAATTTATGTCCTATAACCATAGGTATTCCAACTAGTTTATAGTTCTCCATTCCAAGTCTTTTCAGTAAATCATTTAAGTACTTTCTCTGACTTACAAAAATACCATCACTATTCTATGTTATCTATAATCCCAAAAAGTATTTCATTTTACCAATCATACTCATTTCAAATTCAGTCTTCATTTCATCAGCAAATTTGTCACAAGCTTCATCTTCTCCTCCAAAAATGATGTCATCAACAAAAATAACTATAATCAACAATCCATTTTCAATTTCTTTTGTGTATAGATTTCTATTAGTTGTTCCTTTAGTAAATCCCAATTTTAACAAATACTTATCCAGTCTTGCATACCAAGTTCTAGGTGCTTGCTTTAGTCCATATAATGCTTTCTTCAGCTTACATGCCATGTCTCCTTCTTGAGTCAAAGGAAAACCTTCAGGTTGCTCAATGTAGACTTCTTCCAATTCACCATTCAGAAATGTGGACTTCACATCCATCTTATATACTTTGAATTTCTTAAAAGCTACATAGGCCAAAAACATTCTTAATACTTCAATTCTTGCTACTGGTGCAAAATTTTCTTCATAGTCAATTCCTTCTTGCTGTGAGTATCCTTTACATACCAATCTTGCTTTGTTCCTTACTACTTCTCCTTGTTCATTCATCTTGTTTCTAAATACCCATTTAGTTCCAATCACATTCTTGTCTTTAGGTCTAGGGATTGATTCCAATGTCTTGTTCTTTTCAATCTAATCTAATTCTTCTTTCATAGCATTAACCCAATGTTCATCTTCACAAGCTTCACTAGTAGATTTAGGTTCAATTTTAGAAATCAAGCATAAATGTACCTTATTTCAAGTCAGAACTCCTTTTTCCAAACTTCCAATAACTTGTTCAATAGGATGACGTCTTGATAGATACCTATTCAGTGTCATAGTCTCAAATCTTGCTTCAACAGTAAATTCTTCTTTATATTCCTCTATGGTTTCTTCCACATGAATCTCATTCAACAATTCATCGTTAGTCTCATAAAATAATTTATTAGTTTTAGTGTTAGGCTTAGGATGAGCTTCTTCATCAGATTCATAATCAAGCATTCTTTCCTATATTTTGAACTTTTTATCGACTTTAACATTTGTGCTCTCAACAGTAGTTTAAGTTCTCTTATTGTAATATCTATATGCTTTTCTCTTCAAAGAATATCCAAGAAAAATACCTTCATCACTTCTAGGATCAAACTTTCCAATATCATCATCTCTCTTTATATAACATTTGCTTCCAAAAATTCTAAAATACTTAACTGAGGGTGCATGTCCAAACCATAATTCATAGGGTTTCTTGTCTATGTCTGCTCTAATTTGTACTCTGTTCATTGTATATACTATTGTATTCACTACTTCTCTCTAGAATGTCTTCACCAAATCATTCTCAAATAACATAGCTCTTGTTGCTTCAGTCAATGACCCATTTCTTCTTTCTGCAATACCATTTTGTTTAGGTGTTCTAGGGGATGAAAACTATCTCTTAATACCATTCACTTCACAAAAAGTGTTAAACTCTCTAGAAGTAAATTCACCACCTCTATCTGATCTCAAACATTTAATCTTCATTCCAGATTCATTCTCAACTTTATTCTTAATGATCTTAAACTTATCAAATGCTTCAAATTTTTCTTTAAAAAATGTAATCCACATCATTCTTGTAAAATCATCAACAAGAATCATAAAATACATTTCTCCATAGAATCCTCTAGTCCTGGTAGGACTGCTCAAGTCTGTATGAACAATCTCTAGCTTCTCAGCAGATGTGAACTTCTTAGTAGGAAATGAACTTCTCTTCTGCTTAACCATCACACATTCTTTGCAAATCATGTTAGTAGGCTTCATAAGTTTAGGCAAATCCCTTACCGCAAGTGTAGTACTCAATTTCACAATATTATCAAAGTTTATATGTCAAAACCTTCTATGCCATAACCAACTATCATCATTCTTAGTAATCAAACATGTCATCTTAGTAGGATTCAACTAAAATACATTACCTCTGGTTCTAGTTCCAGTTCCAATCAGGTTTCCATCTTTATCCTTTATCACACAAGTTTTCTCAATAAACCAAACTTGATATCCCTTATCAACTAACTATCCAACACTCAAAAGATTATGTTTCAATCCATCCACAAAGTAAACATCATCAATATTAGTCTTTCCATCAAGATTAATAGATCCTATAACTTTGATCAAACAAGGTGCATTGTTTCCAACTCTCACAACTCCTCCATCATAATTGTTAAACTTTATGAACTTCTTCATGTCTCCAATCATATGATGTGAACAACCACTATCTATAATCTAATCAAATTTCTTTTCAACTTGGGAAACTAAGGATTTTTCTTCCTTAACATTAGTTTCAGGATTCTCTTCCTTAATTGCTACAAATCCTATGTCATCATTATTCTCAATATCACTTTCACTCAAAGTTCTAGCCTAGTAGTTGTGTCTTCATCTTCTCTTTCCAGCTTTCAAAATTTACTCCATCAAACTTAGGGGTTTATTTCTTGAAATTCATCATGGATCTCCTTAAGTTGTTAAACTTTCTTTTCAAGGACCTACTACTCTGATACCAATTGTTAGAAAGTAAAGTCCACCAAGATAACAGAGAGAGGGGTTGAATCAGTTATCTGATAATTATAAATTTTATCAACTTCAACAACATTTAACCATGTAAGCAATATAATTACCAACCATATAAAGATATTCATACACAATGACACAATAACACAAGATATGTTGACTAGGAAACCTCTTGATCAAAGAGTAAACCCCAGTGGGAATGATGCCCACAAAAGATGCACTAATATGAATATTCCTTGTGAAAGGATGGACTCTGTTAGGAGTCTTATAAAATACATTCAGTACATATGAATCCCTGTTAGGAGATTTTGAATCCCTACTAAAATATTCTAACCCTGTTAGAAGATTTTGAATCCCTGTTAAAATATTCTAAGATTGTTAGGAGTTATGGAAGACATAAGGACCCACTGCCCAAACAACTTCTGGGTAAGATCATTGAACACACTGTCCAAATAATCTTTTTATTACTCAACATAATAATATGAGATATTTTACCTCCTTCACTATGCCAAACCACACTCACTACTACACTAGATCTCAATTTCAAATCTTTGTACTTCGCATGTCTTCCTTCACAATTTCACTTTCACAACTTCATTGGCTCTTCTCTTCACTTCATGCATACATTCACATTCAACCATATCAACATCCATACTCACACATATACAAGGAAAAACTTTCCTTCCTTTATACCACACTCAAATAATTACAAATGAGTCGGCATACAAATAAAAAAATAAAAGTTTCGAAATGCTACATCAAAATTACACAAAATTATTAGCTTCCAAATACAATAACTCTTCACTCATGCAACCTCAAAGTTTTCACTATCATCCATGTCACTATCAATGTGTCTCAAACTTCCCTTTAACTATGAAAAACCAAATTCTATCCTGATTAGAAGATATCATCTAATTTCCACAAATCGAGCTACTCAAGAACACTGCCTGAATACTACTTCCACCAAAATGCTCATAACTTCCATGAATAAATGAATTATTGTCTATGCTCTTAACCATAAACATATAACATATCAAAGAGTATATCTTCAACATTTCATAGCTCCAACTACAATATACCACATGCGCTAATCAAAACATTGTCTGCTTCTCTGTGAGTCTCCAGAAGATCACTATGTTGACATCAATGACAACCACAGTCATGAATGCAACAACAAATGCTACAGAATGACTGCCAAGCATTTAGCATTCATTCCTAACAAATACTCTATGCAACACATTTGATGCAGTGCTCCTATCTTGACTAGGTAACCTCAGTTAGGGAAGGACCCCTAATTAACTTCTTAGGTATTCATTAGCTTCTCTAGGTAAAGCCTTAGTGAATATATCTACTAGTTGTTCTTTTGTATTTACATATTCCATTCGGACCTCTTTATCTTCTACTAGTTCTCTCAAGTAATGATACTTGATTGTAATGTATTTTGTCTTTTTGTACATCACTAGATTCTTAGAAATGTTGATAGCACTTATATTGTCATAGAAAATGACAACTGGTTCAGTGATTTCTTCTTTCATTCCTACCAAGAATTGCTTTATCCAGATCAAATTTAAAAAATTCACAGCCGCAGCCACATACTCAGCTTCAGCAGTAGACTAAGAAATGCAATTTTTTTTCTTTCTTGTCCAAGAGACTAATCTATGTCCAAGAAAGAAAGCTCCACCATTAGTACTCTTTCTATCATCTACATTTCCAGCCCAATCAACATCTGTATATACTTTTAGTTCAAATTTGTCATTCTTCTTGTAGTACAACCCATAGTCAATAGTGCCTTTCAAATATCTCATGATTCTTTTAAAAGCTATCATGTGTGTTTCCTTAGGATTAGTGGAGAATCTTGCCACAATCTCAACAACTAGTGCAATATCTGGTCTTCTATGTACAACATATTGGAGTTTTCCAATCATAGATCTGTACAAAGTCTAGTCTACTTCTCCAACATCATCATTTTTAGACAATTTTTGTCCAGTAGCCATGGGAGTACTTACTAGCCTTGAATCTTCCATACCAAAGGTTTTCAGTATCTCATGAACATACTTAGATTGAGTGATAAAAAGGCCTTTCTCCATTTGATATACTTGTAAACCAACAAAAAATTTGATCTCCCCAAACATACTCATTTCAAATTTAGTTTGCATTTCACTTGAAAATTTCTTACACAAGTTGTCTTGTCCATCGAATATAATATCATCAACAAAAATCTTAGCCAACAAGATTCCTTTATCTTCTTCATCTTTCATGTAAAAATTTCTTGTGTCATTTGTCCTTAAGAATCCGATCTATATCAGATAGTTATGCAATATCTCATACCATGCTCTAGGAGCTTGTTTCAATCCATATAGTACTTTGTTTAGTTTGCAAACCATGTGTCTTTTTTTTGGATCAACAAATCCTTCTAGTTGTTCAATATACACTTCTTCTTCTAATATACCATTTAAAAATGCAGACTTAACATCCATTTGGTAAACCTTGAAATCTTTATATGCAACATATGCATGTAGATTTCTTACTCCTAATCTTTCTACAGGGGAAAATGTCTCCCCATAATCTATTCCTTCTTCTTGTGTGTAGTCTTTTCATGTACCGGCATAGCTTTTTTTCTTGTTATTTGACCATGCTCATTCACTTTATTGTGAAATACCCACTTCATCCCATTGATATTCTTATTTTTTGGTCTTGGCACTAGAGTCTAGGTATCATTCTTGTCTATCTGGTCTATGTCTTCATTCATTGCTTCTATCCAGTCTTCATTTCCTAATGATTCCTTTGTTGTCTTAGGCTCATATTCACATAGTAAACATGTTGGATCTCTTGCCTTACTTCTGGTTAGAATTGCAGTATCATTATCTCCAATAATCTGTTCAGGCTTGTGATGTCTCCTTACATATTGTGCTAGAGTAGGTTATGCGCTTCTCTCATTTTTCTCATTAGGTTCACCAACAAGATTGTCAGATTCAACGTCTGAATGCTCGATAACCTCTTCTTGATACTTGACATCTTCTTCATGTCACTCGACATAGTCTTCTTTTCTCTTGACATTATTTTCCTGATGCTTAGCATTGCTTACCCAAAACTCGACATCAGGTGCAAGTCTATTACTTGCCTCTCCTTCATCTATATACAAAAAAGATCTGTAATCTTCTGGTTCTCTCTTACTCTTAGCTTTATTTTTATCTGCATACTCGTCAATTTTTACATTCACACTTTCCAAAATTTTGTTAGCGTTAGAGTTCAAACACATATAAGCTTTAATTTTGTGGAATATCCTATGAATATGCCTTCATCGCTCTTAGCATCAAATTTTCCATTTCTACTATCCTTTAATATGTAGCATGTACTTCCAAAGATTGTAAAGTACTTTATATTAGGTACATACCCATGCCATAACTCATAAGGTGTTAGATTTGTACCTTTTTTTATCTATACTCAGTTAAGAGTATAAACAGTTGTACTTACAACTTCTTTCCAATACTTTTGTGCAATATTCTTTTAAATAATTAATTTCCTTGCACAATCCAAGATATATTTGTTCCTTCTTTCTGCTATACCATAATATGGAGGAGTTCTAGGTACAGACATCTATCTTTTGATCCCTCTATCATTGAAAAATAGATTAAATTCATTTGATATAAATTATCCACTTCAATCAGATCTCAGACACTTTAGGTTCCTACCTGTCTCCTTTTCAACTTTAGCCACATACCACTTGAAAAATTGAAAAGCATTAGATTTTTCTTTTAAGAACATTACATGCATCATCTTGGAATAATCATCAACAAATAGGATAAAATATCTAGCACCACAACAACTTTTTACACCCATTGGTCCATAAAGGTCAGTATGAACCAAATCTAAGATATTCTCAGAAGTAAAATTTTTGCTCTTGAAACTAGACTTTTTCATCTTACCCAACTGACATTCTTTGCACATTACATTCTGAGGTTTCTTCAATCTAGGTAGACCTCTCACTTTCTTTTTCTTACTAATTTTTACTAGATTATCAAAGTTAACATGACATAGCCTCTTATGCCATGACCAAATATCATCAATTTGTGCAATCATACATGTTTCTTGAGATAGGTCTAGATAGAAAAAATTACCTCTTGTCTATTCTCCACTTCCAATCAGTTCACTAGTGGCATTAAATATTTTTGATGCAAGAGCATCTCCGGTCCTTGGCAATCCTATGTCACTAAAAAAATTAAAATTGGAGTTTGTCTATGTTGCTCAGTTTCCTCTTTAACCAGGTTAGTTGGTAGTTGTTCAGTTTCCTTTGGTTATTGAGTGTGGTTGGTTATCTCCTGGGCGGTCTATTCTCTCTGACGATCGGTGTTGCTTGTTTGTAGTCGGTCCTCCTTGTTCATCGATGGGTTTAGTTTGAGTTTTAGTTGAGGCCAACTTATGAATTTATATTGGATCATAGAAATAATGTTGGTATCCATCATTGGGAAATGTGTGGTCCTAGATTTGACTATTAATTTCATTAATTATGGATTTAAAGGTCGACTCAGCTCAGTAGCTTCTTGTATAAATATAGATGTTTGGTGGTAGTTTTAGGAGGCAATTTTTAATAGAAGATAGAAGGCATTAGATTTGTGTTGGTAGTAGATCCTTGCATGTTTGAGGACTTCTAAAATTGATTGTAATATCTGGCCCTAACTAGGAAGGCCTTATAGCTCGATATGTATGATTCAATTTGATGAAATTTAATGAAAGATTTGGCATTATCTCTCTCAATTTTGTTGTTGTTTCTTCCATATGTATGTTGCAGGCTTAGATCATTAGGGTGTGCCATTGCTTTGGCCCCTCATGCATCCCTTCCCTTGCATTAGGTGGTATCAGAGTGAGGTGAGATCTTGATCTAGGTCTGTAGATCTAGGTTTGTTGGTTCCTCTTGAAACCTTAGTTGAATTGTTGTGGGGTAGCAAATTGTGATCTGACCTGCAATTACAAAAGATTGTCAAGATGGTTCATGGGAGGCAAGATGAAAATCCAAGATTGGTAGATATGCTAAGGAAGATTGCTACTAGATTAGAAGTAGTTGAAATAGCCCAAAGAAGAGGCATACATCTTGAAGATGTTAGTGATGATGAAATTAAAGAAGAACATGCAGATGCAGAACCTGCACCTATTATGGATCAAGGTGAAGAAATACTCTTGAAGGCTTTGACAAGTCTAAAGTCAACACCACATTTCAATCACCCTGAGTATAGTAGAAAGATGGATTCTGATAAATTGGTGGACTGGATCATTGAGATGGAAAAATATTTTGAATATGAGAATATTCCTAAGGATAAGAAGGTAAAGATTGCAAGCACTAAGATGAAAAGTCACACATCCCTATGGTGGGAACATTTGCAATTGGATAGAAAAAGGAAAGGCAAAGAAAAAATCAAGGTATGGAGTAAAATGGTCAATAAGTTGAAAGGAAAGTTCTTACCATGTGATTATTAGATTAACCTAGTTCAGTGAATGAAAAGTTTGAGATAGAAAGATAGCTCAGTAAAAGAGTATACTGAGGAATTCTATAGATTAGATATTAGATCTGGACATGATGAAGATGATGTGGAAAGAATCAGTAGATACATGAATGGTTTGAGGGTTTCCATCCAAGAGGAGATTAGCATGGTCAAGTTGGAGAACATTGAGGAGGCTTATCAATTTTCTTTGAAAGCCGAGGATAAATTGAACAAAAGACATGAGAAAAGATAGAGAGGTCAAGGTGGTAGGTTTCCTAGAGGAAGAGGTAGATCTAATGGTGAAAATGGTAGATCTAAACCAAAAAAGACAAATCTGAAAAAAGGCAAGACCGAGAGGAAAGGTGAAAGTTCTAGAGGAAAAGGTAGTAACAACCAAGGTGGTTATGTCAGAGGATGTTTATGAGGAGCTTGTTATAATTGTGGAGAAGAAGGACATAGATCCTTTGAATGTAAACAAGATAGTAAGAAGGCTGGTAGCAATAAAAATTATTTGGTACAAGAAGAGTCACCGAATGATCCTGAGAAGGAAAATAACTTGATGGTAAGGAGAACACCATGGAATGAAAGCAAGAAGGAAGATCCGATAAGGAAAAGTTTGTTCAAGACCAGATGTAGAGTTTATGACAAAGTTTGGAAGGTAATCATTGACAGTGGTAGCTCAGAAAACTTGGCATTTGAAGAGATGGTCACAAATTTGCAATTGAAAAGGTTAGTACATCTAAAGCCCTATCAGATTTCATGGATCAAAGATGAACATACACTCCTGGTAAGTGAACAATGTTATGTAAATTTGAAGATTGGAAAGTACTATGATAAGGTGCTATGTGATATCATGCCTATGGATTGTTGTCATATTTTTTTGGGTAGACCTTGCCAATATGATAAACATGACGACCTTGGCAATATGATAGACATGCTATATATGATGGGAGATTGCATAAGTATACTATTGTAGCTGATGTAAAGAAACAAGTCTTATTACCTTTGATGGAAGAACCTATTAGTAATGTTTTCACATCTGTAAAATTTTGTTTGATGGAAGGAAGGAAGTTTGTTAACTCTTTGAAGAGGGATGATGTATGTTTTGCTATGTTTGCTAACAAATCGAATGAGAAAATAGGAGAAAATGTCCTTGAGGAGATTGATAAGTTACTCACCGAGTACAATGATATCATTTCTGATAATGTACCTAATGGTTTTCCATGAAAAAGAAGTATTGATCATTGTATGGATCTAATCCCTGGAGCTATTTTACTAAATAAGGCACCTCATTGATTGACACCTACTGAGAATCAAGAATTGAACTGACAGATTCAACAGTTGCTGGAGAAAGGTTTGATCAAAGAAGGTTTGAGTCCTTGTGCATTACTTGCTGCATTTTTTGGAAATTTGGATAATGTGGATGCATAGATGTTGTCATTATGGCAACATATGATCACTGTTGAGAGCACATATCATGAACAGATTTGGTTTGAGATCGCAAGAAGAAATTGTCTAAGTATGGATACAGAGATCCTGATAGAGGAACTGAGAAAGATTTAATTGGCTACATTCACTAGAACAATATTTTTGTTTTTACAGTTACCTGAAGCACCTACAGAGTATGAGGATACCTCATCTCAGTGTGCATAAAGTTTGGAGCCATACAGAGAAAGATATTCAAAGTTTATCGATGATAGTTTGCAAGCCGATAGGGCAGAAAATAGGATAGAATTGGTATAATGGTTAAGGGATTATTTTTATTTGAAAAATAATGTCTTAGTGATATAAAGGGATGACATAAGATGTGACTATGATGTGCAATCCAACAAAGAAGAAGAATTATATTTGTAACTTGTATAAAAGTAGTGATGGAATATGGATAAAGTGACTGAGAGGGGGGGTGAATCAGTCAACCATAAAACACTTCACTATTATTTCTTTCCAGATCCCTTAGGATATCTTAAAGAATGTTATCTATTTTAACACTCGGTAAATAGATTGTAGTAACTTTGAAGATGCAGAAAGTATTAGAAAAATTATCTTTAGATGTTCATCAACACTTGTATATGATTAAGATAGCAATTAAGAACACAAGAGACACAAGATTTAATGTGGAAACCCAATATGGGAAAAACCACCAATGTATCTAGATACTGATTTTCACTTTTCTGAAGTGATGCCCAGTTAGAAGCCAACCCGGTAAAAGGTTACAAAACACACTGTTAGGTGTGACCTTGTTAGAGGATTTAATCACCCTGCTAGGAGTGGCCTGGTAAGAGGTCTTCAAAACAATTCAATGGAATTGTCACCTTGTTAGAGGATTTACAATAATGGTTGTTAAACCAACTCAGTTAAGAGATTTAGAATTCACTGTTACAATGATAAGAAGGTAAAAATGAAAATGACCTGTATAATAATGCAACTGCCTTGCTGATTACATATCTCTGTTTTGCATAAGTGTGATCCTTCCTGATCGAATAAATCTCTACTGCACCTTAAGGATATCTGAACATCCTTCACAAATTCAGACACACCTTTCCTGTCTTTCTTCTGTAAATCTTTTGCTATGCTTATCTTTTATTTTTTACATTTGACCTTTTATTTATATGATTTTAGATTTGTCAAATCAACATTATTTAGTATAACAGTCAGCTGAATTAAGCAAACTTTATTTGCAAAAATCCTTCAAGGGCCGACAGTGCTCGGTGACCATAACTTTCTACAATCTTTCGGAGACCGAGGGAACTCGGTAAACACCGACAATCCTTTACCTTCAATAACTGACTGAACTCAGTAAATGCTAACTTTCCTTTGATGACCGACTAAACTTGGTAAACACTAAATTTCCTTTGACGACCGACTGAACTCGGTAAACACTGAATTTCCTTTGACGACCGACTGAACTTGGTAAACACTAAATTTCCTTTGACGATCGACTAAACTCGATAAACACTGAATTTCCTTTGACGACCGACTAAACTCGGTAAATGCTAACTTTTCTTTGACGACCGAGTGGACTCGGTAGACACTAATTTTCTTGTCTGGCAGACCGACTGAGCTTGGTAGAAACTGATTGCTGTGGACTATGACATTGTGTGGCATCAAAGACAATACATAATTTGAGTAGAAATTTCCTTCAGACAATTATTTCCAACAATCTCCCTCTTTGGCATTGATGGCAACACAATATGTCATAGCATAAGAAATTTTAAAGAATTAGCTTGGTTTAGATTCAAATCTCCCTCTGTCAGCAAACTTCCTTTTTCCTAAAAATTCTTCCTTCTGACTATTGAAAATTTCTTGAAGTAATAGCAAAGACATAGAAAACACTCCCTCTTTGACAACACATGCCAAAGACAATTCACATAATATCGGTGTAAATTAATGTACCTCAAGTACTGATTCATATGCAATGATTCCTTGAATATGCTACATCAACTGGTTGATTTTCAATCATGTTCTGGTTGATGCATCACTAAAACTGTATTTAGTGAGCCTCGGATAGGGGAATGACCCCTAACTTACCTCTTAGATACAAAAATGCATCCTTAGGTAATGGTTTGGTGAAAATGTCTGCAATCTGCTCTTTTGTATGAATATATTATAATCTGATTTCCTTGTCCTGCACCAATTCTCTGACAAAGTGATATTTAATAGCAATATGCTTGGTTTTGGAATGCATCACTGGATTCTTTGAAATGTTTATTGCATTGGTATTGTCACAAAATATAACAACTGGCTCTTTGATTTCAACCTTCATACCTTCTAATAACTGTTTAAACCAAACAATATTTGAACAGTTTACTGCAGTAGCAACATATTCAGCTTCAGCTGTGGATTGAGATGTGCAATTTTGCTTTTTACTAGTCCAGGATACCAGTCTTTTTCCAAGAAAAAATGCTCCACCACTTGTACTTTTTCTGTCATCAATGTTCCCTGCCCAATCAGCATCAGTAAACACTTTTAAGTCTAGATTGCCTCCAAATTTATACCACAAACCATATTCTTCAGTTCCTCTTAAGTATCTTAAGATTCTTTTGATTGCCATGATATGATTTTCCTTAGGTTTTGCTGAGAATCTAGCTACTATACCAACTGCTAAGGCAATATCAGGTCTTGTATGTACTACATACTCCAATTTTCCAATCATAGATCGGTATAGGGTCTGATCAACTTCTTTTGAATCATCATCTTTGGTAAGTTTCAGTCTAGTACACATGGGTGTACCAACTGGTTTTGAATCTTCCATACCAAACTTTTTAAGTATTTCCTTAATGTATTTAGATTGAGTAATGTATATACCATTCTTGCTTTGCTGAATTTGAAGACCAACAAAGAATTTTATTAAACCAAACATAGACATTTCAAATTCTTTGTTCATTTTCTCTAAAAATTCTTTGCACTGATCCTCATTCCCTGTAAATATAGTATCATCTACAAATATTTCTTCCAATACAATTTTGTCATTCGGTCCTTCTTTAATATATAGATTGCTTTTATCATTGACTCTTTTGAAATTAATCTGAATCCAATAGTTATGGAGTCTTTCATACCATGCTCTACGAGCTTTTTTCAAACCATACAATGCTTTGTGTAACCTGCAGACCATGTCCTTTTTATCTGGATCAACGAATCCTTCAGGTTGTTCAATGTAGACTTCTTCATCAAGAATTCCATTGAGAAATGCAGATTTTATATCCATCTGATATACCTCAAATCCTTTGTGTGCTGCATAAGCAAGTAGAGTTCTTACACCTTCTAATCTTGCAACAGGAGCAAATGTTTCTCCATAATCTATACCTTCTTCTTGAGAATAACCTTTACATACCAATCTAGCTTTGTTTCTAGATACTTGACCATCTTCATTCAGCTTATTCCTGAATACCCATTTTGTTCCAATTACACTCTTATCTTTAGGTCTAGGTACAAGAGTCCATATTTTGTTCTTTTGTATTTTTTCTAATTCTTCATTCATTGCTTCAATCCAACTTTCATTTTCCAATGCATCTTTCATATTTCTAGGCTCAAAATCAGTAAGCAGACATGTACCTTTTAGCTTGCTTCTTGTCATAGTACCATCTGATTTGTTTCCAATAATTTGATCTGGTGTATGATGTCTTCTGACATATTTGGCTAGTATAGGTTCCTTTCTTTTTGAATGAGTCATGCTGTTGTCTTCTAGGATCTCTTCTTCAGGTTGCTCGGGCTTGGTAGATATTTGCTCGGTAACTTCAGGCTGAGACTCAGTCTGAATTTCTTCCTGTGACTTGGTTTGAACTTCTTCCTGTGACTCAGTTTGTGACTCAGTAACTGTGCTCGGCTCGGTAGATATAGTTTCCTCATTGATAGTTGTGTCTGCCAATGTTTCAGGTTCAATGTAAACGAATCTTTTGTAGTTCTCAAGTTCCCTTTTGCTTTCTTCTTCAGTCTTTTCTGCAAACTCATCAAATTTTACATGTATACTTTCTATGACTTTGTGAGTAGATAAGTTCAGACATTTGTATGCCTTGCTTTTGCTAGAATATCCTAGGAATATTCCTTCATCACTTTTTACATCAAATTTATTTCTTCTGGATTCTTTTAAGATATAACACTTGCTACCAAATATTTTCATGTAACTTACATTAGGTTTATAGCCATACCATAATTCATAAGGAGTTTTGAATGTGTCTTTCTTCAATTGTACTCAGTTCAAGGTATGAACTGCAGTGCTGATAGCTTCCTTCCAGTACTTTATAGCGATGTTGTTTTCTATCATTAGAGTCCTTGCACAATCCATAATAGATCTGTTTCTTCTTTCTGCTATTCCATTCTGCTCAGGAGTTCTAGGAGCTGATACCTATCTTTTGATTCCTCTTTCAATGCAAAAGTTGTTAAAATCATGGGAGATGAATTCACCACCTCTGTCTGATCTTAAGCATTTCAATCTTTTCCCTATTTCCTTTTCCACTCTTGCTAAGTACCATTTGAACTTTTCAAATGCTTCTAATTTTTCTCTTAAATACATAACAGTCATCATTCTAGAATAATCATCAACGAAAAGAATAAAGAATTTATCTCCAGTATAGCTTTGTATTCCAATAGGTCCACATAAATCAGTATGCACAATTTCCAAAATTTCTTTAGACTGATAGTTCTTACTCTTGAAACTAGTTTTACTCATTTTGCCAATCTGACAATTCTTACATAGACCAGTATCAGGTTTCTTCAAAGTAGGAATACCTCTAACCTTCTTGAATTTGCTTATTTTTATCATGTTATCAAAACTCACATGACATAACCTTTTGTGCCATAGCCAACTTTCTTTAATTTGAGCAATAAAGCATGAATCTTCACTGAGATCAAGATAAAATAAGTTACCTTTTGTTTGATTGCCTGATCCAATGAGTTTTCCTTTTTCATCCAACAGTCTTGCTTGACCATTCATGAATTCAGCCTTGAAACCAGTGTTGACTAGCTGTGCTACACTTAGAAGATTATGTTTTAGTCCTTCGACCCAATAAGCATTATCACATATGAGTTCTTTGGTTAATGAGATTCTTCCCTTTCCTTTTATACAACAAGGTTCATTGTTTCCAAATCTTACATTGCCACTATCACAGTCTTCTAGATATTCAAATTTTGTCTTGTCACCAGTCATGTGGTGTGAACATCCACTGTCTATGATCCATATATCATATTTTCTTATATGAGAAATAAGTGCCATCTTATCTTCATCATCATCAGATTCACCTTTTATAGCAATAAAAACAATTTCTTCTCCACTATCATCAGAATCTTTAGCCATAAAACATGTTTTCTTACCTTTATCCTTGAATGATTTGAAATTCTTTTTGCCATAGTACTTGTGACTTCTCTTCTCTTCCTTGACTTTCTTGTTTGGGCACCTAGCTGCAATATGTCCAATTTCTTCACATGAAAAATAGATTAAAGGAGTTTTACCTTTATATTTACCTTTCCCTTTAGAGTACTTCTTTGCAAGTAATGCTTCTACAATTTCAAGATCACTATCAGAACTTTCTTCTGATACTTCTTCACTTTCTGACTGAACTTCTTTAATTTTCTTGTTCTTCTTTAGTGAAACCTTGGCCTCAAATGCTGATTCAATATTTTTGGAATTTGGAACATAGTTGTCATAGTTGTCTAATTCAAAGGCTGTCAATCTTCCAACTAAAGCATCTAAAGTTATATTGTGATTTGTTTCACATCTTCTTTCTTGAATAGCTGATACTCTTATTGCATAGATAGGGAGTAATGTTCTGAGTACCTTACTTATAATAGTTTCATCTGAGATTGTTCCTCCAGAAGCTCTAATTGCACTTACACTTGCTTTGATTCTTTCAACATATTTTGCAATGTTTTCATCTTCCTTCATATTCATCTTGTCAAACTGTCCTCTTAGGATTTCTGCTTTGGCTCTTTTCACATTTGTATCACCACCATATATGTCCTTTAGTGTCATCCACATTTCATATGCAGTAGTGCATTCTTTAATATCATCAAATTCTTCATAGCTGAGAGCAGATGCAATGTCTATCATCATGGTGTTATGAGTCTTTTTCTCTGTAATGTCTTCAACAGTTAATGCGCTAGTAGGAACTGTGTATTCTTCATCAATGTATTTGCATCCTGAATCACCAATGGAAGCCAGATGAAGTCGCATGAGACCTTGCCATGCTAAAAAGTTATCTCTATTGAGCTTTGGAATTTCCCTCTTATAAGACATCCTGATCTTTAGCTTAGGTCCTTGAAACCCTTCCTGCAAGCACCAAATGCTCTGATACCAATTGATGGAATATGGATAAAGTGACTGATAGGGGGGGTGAATCAGTCAACCATAAAACACTTCACTATTATTTCTTTCCAGATCATTTAGGATATCTTAAAAAATGTTATCTATTTTAACACTCGGTAAATAGATTGCAGTAACTTTGAAGATGTAGAAAGTATTAGCAAAATTATCTTTAGATGTTCATCAGCACTTGTATATGATTAAGATAGCAATTAAGAACACAAGAGACACAAGATTTAACGTGGAAACCCAATATGGAAAAAACCACCAATGTATCTAGATACTGATTTTCAATTTTCTGAAGTGATGCCTGGTTAGAAGCCAACCCGGTAAAAGGTTACAAAACACACTGTTAGGTGTGACCTTGTTAGAGGATTTAATCACCCTGCTAGGAGTGGCCTGGTAAGAGGTCTTCAAAACAATTCAATGGAATTGTCACCTTGTTAGAGGATTTACAATAATGGTTGTTAAACCAACTCGGTTAATAGATTTAGAATTCACTGTTACAATGATAAGAAGGTAACAATGAAAATGACCTGTATAATAATGCAACTGCCTTGCTGATTACATATCTCTGTTCTGTATAAGTGTGATCCTTCCTGATCGAATAAATCTCTACTGCACCTTAAGGATATCTGAACATCCTTCACAAATTCGCACACACCTTTCCTATCTTTCTTCTGTAAATCTTCTACTGTGCTTATCTTTTATTTTTCACATTTGACCTTTTATTTATATGATTTTAGATTTGTCAAATTGACATTATTTAGTATAACAGTCGGCTGAATTAAGCAAACTTTATTTGCAAAAATCCTTCAAGGGCCGATAGTGCTTGGTGACCATAATTTTCTACAATCTTTCAGAGACCGAGGGAACTCGGTAAACACTGACAATCCTTTACCTTCAATAACCGACTGAACTCGGTAAATGCTAACTTTCCTTTGACGACTGACTAAACTCGGTAAACACTAAATTTCCTTTGATGACCGACTGAACTCGGTAAACACTGAATTTCATTTGACAACCGACTGAACTTGGTAAACACTGAATTTCCTTTGACGACCGACTGAACTCTGTAAACATTGAATTTCCTTTGACGACCGACTGAACTTGGTAAATGCTAACTTTTCTTTGATGACCGAGTGGACTCGGTAGACACTAATTTTCTTGTCTGGCAGACCGATTGAGCTCGGTAGAAACTGATTGCTGCGGACTATGACATTGTGTGACATCAAAGACAATGCATAATTTGAGTAGCAATTTCTTTTAGACAATTATTTCCAACAAGTAGTTGAAATATACCTTGTAATATACCTTGGGTAACTTGTGAACTTGTAATAGCGAAAGTTGTAATATTGTTGTAAATTGTGATAGCAGAAAAGGCGATATATGCAAAGTTGTAATCAGCTCCTATTGTAATCAGTCAACAAGTTTGTATTACCTATTTAGGTAGTGGGCTCATCTGGTGATCAGGTTTTGTACTTATAACCTTTAACAGGGTTAAGGCTTCTAACAAGGCCTAAAGTCCTTTAACCAAGACATATCTACTATATGATTGTAAATTGACTCCTAATAGGGTCACAACATCCCTAACAAGATACTTTTGATTAGTGATCATCTTGTGGGTACCATCCCCATCAGGGTTTCCCCTTGGCCAAGGTTTCCTCGAGAACAAATCATGTGTTATGAGTTTTGTTTATATTGTGCTATGTTTGTTAATTAGTTTGATTATCTTCATATGTAGTAAAGTAATTTGTAATATCCATAAGTGGGAAAAATTTTGTGAAATACTGATTCACCCCCCCTCTCAGTATTTCCTATTTCTAACAATTGGTATAAGAGCACAATTAATCAGAGGAAAGGAAGGCTTAACAACTTGAGGAAGATCTCTATGGATATGGATCAGTTGAAAAATAATCTTGAAGAAGCACTTGAGCAGATTGATTTTCTTACTAAAGAAAGAAACTCTTTGAAAGGAAAGTATGAAGGTGCAAAGAATCTTATTGATAGATTGAAAGGTAAGATCAAAGATCTGAAACTTGAAAAACAATCTGAAGTACTTCTTGAAAATTGTGATGACTTAGAAAAAGAAAATGTGATTCTTAAGCATGAATTGAGAGTAGCAAAATTGAAGCTTAGCATGAGAGATAGAAATGAAACTCTGAGATCTAAAAATGAAAACCTGAAAAATGAGAATGAAGATCTGAAATCTAAACTTAGAAAGATGACATCAGAATTTGACAAAGTCAAAATATAGTATGATGAACTTGAGAAATACAATAAGATAGTGAAAGGTGAATTGACTCAAACAAAACAACAACTTGAGAAGTTATATTCTAATAGTGAAAAGATCAATGAGAAAATATCTTATGGGAAACCATTCTATGATAAAACTAGTCTTGGATACAATATATTCTCTGAAAGCAAGAAGTCAGATCTAGTAGCGCCTAAAGTTGATGAAGCAAAGTCAGATATGAATAAATCCAAAGATCCACGTAAAGAAGAAGAAATTGCACCTAAAGAAGAAGGAGAATCATGAAAACAAGAAGAACCTCTGAAGCAAGAAGAACCATCAAAAGGCATGGAAAAATAATTTAAAGGTAGATGTTTTACTTGTAACACTATTGGACACATGAGGAAGGATTGTATAGGTAAACAATTTAGACCTCTTAATGGAAATTGTTATAATTGTCATGGATTTGGAAATAGAGCTATTGAATGTAGGAATACTAAAGTTATTGTGAATAATTATAGTAGAATGTCTAGGAATACTAACAATGCAGATCAAAGAACATCTGAAGGCATGAAAAGAAGAAATGGAATAGTTTGTTATAGATGCAACAAAGTTGGACACATTGCCAGAAATTGTAGAACTCAATTGAATCAAAAAGAACCTAGATATGTACCAAATTGAATCATTTGTCAGATATTTAATGAGATTGGAAATACAACAAGATTTTTCATAATGAACAATGGAAGGTATCATCAAAACCCTAACCCTAGAAACTTTGCAAAAGGAATGGAAATGCAGGAAACACAGAGAAAAGATGTTGTAGCAATGAGAATGAAGTGAAATTTGTTGAAGCTAATGATCAAGAAAGTCTATTCAGTGTAGAAGATAGTCAAAAAGGTAATGTATGTGATGGTAAGGTTGAATCTTTACCTAACTTATCTTTGAGCACTTAAACTCTATTATTTTCAGTATTTTAGGAACTTAGATTTAGTGTAGATTTAAATTTTGGAAGAGTTAAGTTTTTCATAGTTAGATATAGATTTGTTATGGTGTACTAATGCTCTAGTTAAGTGCGCAAAAAGTTTTATGAAGTTTGGTGAGGTCGCAAAAGATTTACTATTGCAGGATTGAAAAAATAGCTTTTTGGCATTTAAGCAACAAAATGAATGAATGCAATGTTAGATTTAGTTAATGCAAAGTGTTATAAGGTTGAAACTGAAGCAATCACAATCAAAAAGTGATTGGAAGAGATTTGGAAGAGCAAAAAAGTGATTTGGAGCCATTTGTAGAAGCTTGAAGTTAGTTATTAGTGTTTTTCAATTTCAAATCCCTAAATTGTGAAGTAAAGGTATTTATCTTATCAAGAAGTGATCTAGTATCTGTTATCAGCTGGTTAAGATGGATGTCATAATGATTCACAATGTAAGAGACAAAAATAGACCTAGAAGTAAGAAAGAACCAGTAGAGCTTGAAGAACTGGATGACAGTCTAGCCCTATCTTCCATTCCAGATGGTGTTTTGCATTTAGAAAATGTTAAAGATTATTTGGGATGAAAGTTTGAAACTTTAAAGGAACTTGAATACAATGGAGATTATAAGATGTTGTATAAAGATGATATGTCTATCAAACTTGGTTATGAGCATCTTGAAAATAATGAGATCATAAACTACTCACTGAAATATGAATTCAATGATGATGAATGCACCAAGATATTGGTATTGAAGAAGTTCCATCTTCTTCACATATCAACATTAATGAAGAATCAATGGAAGTAGAAGGCACAAAAGTAACCCTTGAGTCTGATGATGCAGTATTTAGTGAATTGGGCAACATTTTTGATAATTTGGCCTTAGAAGAGTCATAAAAGATAACTGAAATAGAGAAGGAATCAGAAAAGGACACAAAAACAAAGTCAGAACAAGTAGAGATTACAAAAGAAGTAGTACAATTAGAGAAGAAGAAAGACAATGGTAAATAGATCTTGATAGAGCTCACTACCCTTAGTGTACCTTCTATCCCAAAAGTTGTTCAAACTATTGCCAAGGACATAGATACTGTCACACCTAAAAAGAGGCAAGTTAGTTCAATTTTTGAAGATCTTGGAAAGGATGTGGATGATGATGATCAACTTGAGCTCATCACATCTCTAAACAAGATAATTGGTAAGAATAAAAAGGTGAAAAATATGGAAGCCAGAGTCATAGAGTTGACAGAGAAGTTGGAGAGTGTGATCAGCACTAAAGTCTTTGAGTCTAATCCCAGTGAAAAAGCTAAAATGGTAATAAGTGCATTTGATTTTGAATTTTATAACTTGAAGTAAATTGCAAAAGTTAAAGCATAGGCAGCTTATGAGGCTAAAATTCTTCAAAATATTAGTGTAAATATTATAAATGATATTATTAACTTGGATGTTAGCATCAAGAACCTAAAGAAACATTTGGAAACAGGGAAGAATCTGTACATTTAGTGTGTAAAATCAGAAACTTTGGTAGAGGATAAGAAGATTAAAGAGAAGAATGAAGAGATTATTGTAGAGATAAACATTCTATCTAGTCATAATGTGAAGGTTAGTTCAGTTGAGAAAAAGGTCAGGCAAATGAAAGATGAACTTAGTACCTTGTATGCAGAGAGAGAAAGAAAGATGAACAAGATAAGAATCTTAAGAGAGCATGTCTTGATTAATATTTTCATCATTGAAGAGAAGATTGAAGAATGTCTTATAGCTAAGGCATCTTACCAAAAGTTCAGTTTTGATTCCCTACAAGCATGCCAAATAGCTGCATATGGACTAAGTACTTTACTTAGTGTTGCAGACTCTATCAAGAAGATGTGGGAGAAAGATTTTGAGGCTTGGAGAGTAGATTTTGGAGATTGTGTTGCAAGCCTACCAACTTTGCAATAGATGAGTTATGAGGAAGGTAATAAAATTTTGAAATTTTGTACTCCATCTTCGTCATTGTTGTCAAAGGGGGAGAGTTAGATAGAAAATTGTCTTTATGTATATAAAATTTTGAGGAAGGATACTCATAGGGGGAGCTATGGAGTATGGTATGATATGATATATGTATATGTTGGTTTAGAAAATAAACACCCATCATACAATTTTCACAGTCAGTGTTTGGATAAGTTTTTGAAGTTTGAAGTTTTGGTTGTACACTTAGCCAATTTTCTCATATGTTGTCACCAATGACAAAGGGGGAGATTGTTGGAAATTTGGCTAATGTGGATGCATAGATGTTTTAATTATGGCAACATATGATCACTGTTAAGAGTGCATATCATGAAAAGATTTGGTTTGAGATCACAAGAAGAAATTGTCTAAGTATGGATACAGAGATCCTGACAGAGCACTCGAGAAAGATTTAGTTGGCGATGTTCATTGGAAAAATATTTTTGTTTGCATAGTTAGCTAAAGAACCTACAAAGTATGAGGATACCCCATCTCAGTGCATATAAATTTTGGAGCTGTACAAAGAAAGATATTCAAAGTTTATTGATGACAGTTTGCAAGCCAACATAGTAGAAAATAGGACAGAATTGGTATAATGGTTAAGGGATTATTTTGTTTTGCAAAATAATGTCTTAATGATATAAAGGAATGACATAAGATGTGAATATGATGTGAAATCCAAAAAAGAAGAAGAATTATATTTGTAACTTGTATAAAAGTAGTTGAAATGTACCTTGTAATGTACCTTGGGTAACTTGTGAACTTGTAATAGCGAAAGTTGTAATATTGTTGTAAATTGTGATATTGGCAAAGGCTATGTATGCAAAGTTGTAATTAGATCCTATTATAATTAGTCAGCAAGTTTTTATTACCTATTTGGGTAGTGGGCTCATCTGGTGATCAGGTTTTGTACTTATAACCTTTAATAGGGTTAAGGCTTCTAACAAGGCCTAAAGTCCTTTAACCAGGACATATCTACTATATGATTGTAAATTGACTCCTAAAAGGGTCACAACATCCCTAACATGATACTTTTGATTAGTGATCATCTTGTGGGTACCATCCCCATTGGGGTTTTCCCTTGGCCAGGGTTTCCTCGAGAACAAATCATGTGTTATGTGTTCTTTTTATATTGTGCTATGTTTGTTAATTAGTTTGATTATCTTCATATGCAGTAAAGTAATTTGTAATATCCATAAGTTGGAAAAAGTTTGTGAAATACTGATTCACCCCCCCTCTTAGTATTTCCTATTTCTAATAGTATTGGCACCGAAGAAGAATAGAGAATGGAGAATGTGTATTGATTCCAGAGCAATCAATAAGATAATAGTAAAGTATAGGTTTCCTATACCGAGAATGGATGATATAATGGATAGTTTGACTAGGGAAAAGTATTTCACAAAGATTCATTTGAAAAGTGGGTATCATCATATAAGAATCAGAGAAGGTGATGAATGGAAGACTGCTTTCAAGAAAAAGGAAGGTTTGTATGAGTGGTTGGTTATGCATTTTGGTTTAACTAATACACCAAGTACTTTTATGAGGTTGATGAATGAAGTTTTGAAGAAATTCTTGGGTAAATTTGTGATTGTATATCTTGATGATATTTTGATATTTAGTAAGACTAGAGGAGATATTTTGTTGCATGTAAGGAAAGTTTTGTAGAGATTGAAAGAAGAAAAGTTGCTGATAAATCTGAAAAAGTGTTCATTCATGAAGGAAGAGATCATATATTTGGAATTTGTTATTTCAGCTGATGGTTTGAAGATGGATCCCGAAAAGGTTGAAGGTATTCTGAATTGGCCTACACCTGTGAATGCTACTGAGGTAAGATCATTTCATGGTTTGGAAAGTTTTTACCGAAAGTTCATAAGCAATTTCAATTCAAATTTTAATGCTATGATTGAGACTATGAGAGGAGACAAAAGAGAATTCAAGTGGACACATGGAGATGATAAAATATTTGAGACCCTGAAGTAGAAGGTTGTTGAATTACCTATTTTGGCATTACCTGATTTCAGAAAAGTATTTCAAGTAGAGTGTGATGCAAGTGCAAGTGCAATTGGACCTGTGTTGAGTAAAGAAGGTAAACCTATTGCTTTCTTTAGTGAAAACTTGAATGATGCTAGAAGGAAATATTTTGTGTATGATCAAGAATTCTATGCTATCATTCAAACACTGAAGAAATGGAGACATTATTTGATACTGAGTGAATTTGTGTTGTATACTAATCATAAGGCTTTACAATATTTGGGTAGTCAGAATAAGTTGAATCAAAGACATATGAAATGGGTTGAGTATTTGAAGAGTTATACATTTGTGATAAAGCATAAGAGTGGAGTCACTAAGCACATTGCTGATGCATTGAGTAGAAAAAGATCTTTGATGACCCAGATGAAAATTGAAGTTCTTGGTTTTGATGAGATGAGAGGTTTGTATGAAAATGACCTTGATTTTTTGAGCCATGGAGAAAGTGCATAGCACCTATTCAAGATCAAAAAGATACTAAATGGGATGAATATTTCATTTAGGAAGGTATGTCATTTAAGGGTATTCAGTTATGTATACCCAGAGGAGTAATGAGATCTAATTTGATAAAGGAGAAACATAGTAGTAGTTTGGCTGGACACTTTGGCATTGATAAAACATGAAATTTGTTGAAGGAAAAGTACTTTTGGCCACAGTTGTATAGAGATGTTTAGAAATTTATGAAAAGTTGTGGTATTTGTCAAGTTGCAAAAGGAGTAAGTCAGAATACTAGATTATATATACCAATTGTTGTTCTTGATAAACCTTGGATTGATATCAGTATGGATTTTTGTTAGGATTAACAAGGAAAAAATAACAATTATGTGCAAATATAACCAATATTAGAATACAATAAACCACATAGAAGAGAACACAAGACACAAAGATTTAACATGGTTCACCCAATCCCTAGGCTACGTCCACCAACAACGAGTCCAATATCTTTATTATTATCCAGTGATCACAATCTAAACCCTACAACTCAATACCATCGCAGGAAGCTACAATAATCCATCATACAATGAATCTCAAACCCTAATCCATTTTACAAGTATTTTTGACATAACAAAATTAGGGAAAAAATACTCCGATTAATAGAAAATAGATGGTCGACAGTTTACAATATTAATAAGTCATTCTCTAGGTTCAACTCTACCCCCATTAGGGGCTCTACCCCTTGACCCCATGGATAAGTCTGATTAGGCTCCACATACATAATAATTTTGTCCTTGGCTTACTCAAGACAGTAAGATGTAATGATTCTATATTTTTTTTTGTGGATAGATTTTCTAAAATGGCACATTTTATACCATGTAGAAAGACATCAAATATAGTACATGTAGTAGATCTTTTCTTTAAGGAAATTGTCAAATTGCATGGATTACCAAGGAGTATCATCTCTGACCGAGACAATAAATTTGTTGGATACTTTTGGAAAACACTTTGGAAGAAATTTGGCACTGAATTGAAATATAGTTCTACATTTCACCCACAAACCGACAGACAGACTGAAGTGGTGAACAGAAGTTTGGGTCTTCACCGACCTCACTTTAGAAGAGTGAACAATTTTGGGTTACCGGTCCCAGGTTTTTTTTTCATTTATAGGGTTTTCACATTAAATCTCTTGTGTTATGTGTTGATTGTGATGATTGTTTGTTGTCATACTTTACATGTTGCATATTGGATTTGATCGGTAATTATTATATGTTATTGAATGGTAATCAGTAAAAGCACAGATAGTATAGTATCTTATGTTACCAAGCTGCAGAAGTTTTAGTAAATTGTTTTGCTTATACATTTTGTGATTGGGACTATGGATAACTGATTCAGCCCCCCCTCTCAATTATCCTAACATCAGCCATTCTCACTTTCCATAGCTAAGTCCATGAAACATTGGAAGGTATGATTTTAAATTGAATGACAACATCTAACATCTAACACATGTTATTCATGTTATTTATGGTAGAAGGGTAATGACATGATGACTTTAATCTTCTTGCAAGCTGACACTTTTATTTCAATGAAATATGTATCTGACCATTTTCTTTTGGATTATATAGTGTGATCCTAAACATTGATGCAAAAAATCTTACAAAATCAGAACTAGGACCAACAAGTAATAATTAGAATTTTGTGTCCATTAAAAAAAGAGAGCTATATTGTACTTAGAGTTGAACTACTGGTAATTTTTTTCTCACTATATAAATTCATTAAAGTATTAAGCCAAATTAAATGGAAAACATGTTAAAGATGTTGAGAAGGGAAAGATTTTCACAATCACAATATTTTAAATTTCTTGAATATTGATTTAGTTTCACTATAGCTTTATGTATAGTTCAATTTAATAATCCTTTCTAATTATTCAATTAAAATAAATAAATTATTTATATTGAAAATTTGTAATTTTTTCCTCAAGCAATTAATCAAGAACTTGATTTCATAATATATTTTTTATTAATAATTATCATTTTAAAAGGAAAATTCATTTCAAAATATTATACTTTTTATTTGAAATAAAAATAATATAAGTGTAAAATTACAAGTGGAGTTTATAATAGAATAAAGTTTAGCGTACTCTTGAAATGTCTAAAAGATGTTGAGGTTGACATGATTTGCAATGAACTGTTTAAATTATTGAATTTCCATGAGCATTGGAAAATGATTTCTTTAGAATTGATTCTTTGTACATTAATAACAAGCCTAAAATTACAAATGGAAAGATAGGAGGGTAGAAACATATAGATAAGAATTTATATATAGGTTATTCACACTGAATAATTACTTCTACGAATATCAAATCAATTTCATCTATTATCCTTATGCTAGAGATATAAGTGATAAATAAAAATAAATGATCAAAATTTATTTTAAAACATTATCAATTTAACTTATACAATTTTAACATATAATATTTTAATTATCAATGCATAAAAATACGATATTCAATTCTTTTATAAAATATAATTTTAAAAAAACCTATAAACTCTTAATTCTAATCAATATAAAACTATAGATTATGTAAAAGATAATATTTGCAACAAATTATTTTGGAAGTATATTGTCGTTAAAATAAATAGACCAAGAGATAGTAGAGAAATTAAATGTATAGATGGGTGGAAATTAAACTTGGTCTTGGATGCATGCATAATATGGAATATGATGTGTATAGTCAAAGAATAAGTAATGTGCAACTTGCTATTTTTATCACCATAGAAATATATGTTGTTGTTTTGGTATTGTTGTGGATGCGAAAGGGAAAGTGAGAAAATAGTGGGGATTAAAAAAAGAAACAAAAAATAAGACACAAAAAAATTGATCACACAAAATAGAAGTGAATTGGATAGTTCAATCTTACTCGTTTAGTAGAAAATATAGACCATTGATCTTAAAAAGCAGGTCGTCGCTCTCTGATATGAAATTCCTTTGTTTTAATTACTCATGAAACACATGTCAATGAGTTTGACTAAAAAATTACACCATTCAATTCTGATAGAAATATCACAATTTGACTTGTTATGGAAAATATCTCTAATGAACTAAAACTAATTGAATACCTGAATGACTTGAAGATCAGTGATTAGAGATCACCAAGTACTAAAATGATATGTAAGATAATTAAATTAGTCATTTTGTTGTCATTGATGTCAACTAGTTTTGACAGTACTTATTATGATAGTTACAAATATCTAAACATTCGTAAAGAGGAGAGAAGAAATGAAGAACTAAAATATCTAAATGGAGAAAGATAGATATGACAGATGAGCATAAGGAATACTCTTGGTAACTTATTGATGAGTCTATAAATTCATATGGTTTACTTGATTATGTTGCAATAATCTATTTTGAAGAAGGAAGCAAAATGTTACAAGGCAGTGTGGTTAGTTGATGAAGCACTTCAGTGTATACCAAGTGACAGTGTTAACCAAATTAGTGTTCACCGATGCATTTCTTTGTTAGTCGAGTATGGATGAAAGTACTAAATGCTTAAGTTTAGTAGACACAAATTGATGAGCTAGAATTGTTATGATTTTTACGGTAAGGATAAAGTTTGATATGAGATCCTTGGTTGACAAAATTCAAAGAAGATCTAAAGGATGAAAGTGAAACGTATTATTGACACATCTGCTGAGGAAGGTTAAAGTAGGAAAATCAGTGAAGGAGATTAAGAGGAAAAATCTGATGGTTGATATGAAAATGGTTTATCTATCTATATAAGAGATATGAGTTTCTTTATGAAATGATGCTGGAAGAAAGAATACTATAGAGATATTTCATGAATATAGTTTCATGCATGCCTGATTAGACTGGTTGAAGAAGAACCGAACTACAAAAAAGTACCAAGTGTCAGAGTACTATTACTGAGTAAAGTAAGTTGAAGAAGTGAATTGATATATTGATCAGAGGATTTGTATGGGCTTAGAATAGATCTGAATATCTACAAATTGAATTGTATTGTAGCCAAATCAAAAACTATTTTAGTTTAACCATTGATACAGAAAAATCTCTTAATAGAGTGGACTTAACCGTCTTATGTTATGCCCCCATGTCATTCAATGAATGTACATTCTTATCCTATTGACCCCATAGTGAATGTTGGTTGAACAATAACTATTAGTCTTAAATCCTCTAACAAGGTCACACCTAATAGTGTGTTTATAAGCTTTAACAGGGTTGGCTCTTCACCAAGCTCACTTCAGAAGAGTGAAAAATATTTTGGGTTACCAGTCCCAGGTGGTTTTTCCCTTAACATGGTTTCCGCATTAAATCTTTGTGTTATGTGTTTTTGGTGATGATTGATTCATTTTCATACTTTACATGTTGCATATTTGATTTGGTTGGTAATCACCATGAGGTAATTGACTAGTAATCAGTAAATGCATAGACAGTTTTATAATATAGATTACCAAGCATTAGAATTGTTTTAAAATAGTTTAAAGTGTTGAATCTTGAAGATTGAGACTATAGGATGATTGATCTAACTGATTCACCCCCCTCTCATTTATTCTAACAATTGCTATCAGAGTGTCGATTTCTTGGAGCAATGCTTTAAGGACTTCAGCAGAAAGATCAAAAGATGTATATGTTAGGAATGGGAACACTGAGAGGGGGGGATGAATAAGTATTCACTATATTTTAACTTTTCACTTTAATCTGAATACTGAATTATAAATGCTTAAGTACTGAATTAAACATTTACATAAATATGAAACATAAAATCAACACATGACACCAATATGGTTATGGGGAAAACCAAATAGGTAAAAACCCTAGTGGGACTTGATACCCACTAATAATCTGCACTAGTGTTTTTTGATCCTTGTTAGAAGATCCTTTACCCTATTAGGAGTAGCTTTACAATGCTTTTAGTATAGTAGACCTTGTTAAGGGTTGGACCCTATTAGGAGTCTTTTACAATGATCCCTATTAGGGGAGTGGACTCAGTGTCCTAGAGCTCATTGCTCAAATGATGAAGGCTACAACCTATATATTTGGATAATTCTATCAATGCTAGCCTTGAAAAGATAGACCCATTCTTCCTAAGCATCATTGTGAATGGGAATAAATTAAGAAATTGTATGGTTGATTCAGGTGCTTCTAATATTGTCATGCTTTTTAAAATTATGGAAAAGTTAGGCCTCAAGGTTGATACATGTCAAGGTAGGTGTTGTGCAATGGATCAAAGAGAAGTACCAGTCACAAGGACTATAAATGCAATGCCTTATAGACTAGTAGCCTATCCAGAGAAAGAATTGACCATGACTTTTTTGGTGGTTGATATCGATCCTCATTATGGGATGTTACTATCTAGAAAATGGAGTGCTGCCATGGGTGGAAGTCTGTAGTGTGATCTTTCTTTCGCAACTTTTAGTTATGATGGTCAATCCATTAAGATTGAAAGGGAACCAAGGGTAACTCATATGATTGAAAAGAATATTGATAGCGAGGTTACTTGTTTTATAGATACTGATATCAATGCTTTTAGAGCTGAGGTCAATGTACTTGAAAAGGAGCCTCTATTGCCATGTATTGCTAAGGAGGAAGGTTTTATGTCTAAGAAGGGTGATTTGTGGGAGATGTACTTTAATGGTACTTTACTCATATCTCCTAATGGGAGCACCTACAAATTATCTTTCACAATGAATTTCTTTTGTACCAATAACATAGCAGAATATGAAGCATTATTGTTAGGATTGAGATTGGCACAAAAACATGGAATTATATGTATAAAGGTTGTTGGGGATTATGAATTAGTGGTGTCCCAAATAAGATCAATGTATGTTTCCAAGAACAAAAGGTTGAAATAGTATAGGAATGTTGTATGGGATTTGATTGAGTTTTTTGATGCCTTCAATATTGGGTGGAAAGTTAGACGTAATAATGAGATGGCTTATTTTTAAGCCAATCTAGCAATCAATTCTAGTGATATTACTTTTACTGGCCTCTCTAAAGTTGAAATTCAAACTAGGCCTAGTATACCTGACAATGCCGATAATTGGCAAGTTTTTGAAGATGACCAGGATATCTTAAGATTTATGAATTGCGAAGATCAGTATCATGGTCAGAAATTAGATTGTTCAGCCTTAGTTGAGATTACAGAAGGAAAGGAAGCTATCCTTGGGAATGAAGTCCTACAACTTAAAACTAACAAAGTTCCTAAGGGACTTGTTGTTCTAGAAACTATGTCTGATAGCTGGGATAGAGTTCATGAGGATATTAAAAGGGAAGATCATGTAAATTTGGATGAGATAAGGAACACAAGAGACACCTAAGAGGGTGTATATTGGTAAGGATGTGTCTCACAAGGTGAGGATGTCATTGATTGAACTACTAACAAAATTCAGGCATGTTTTTGCATGGTCATATGATGACCTAAAGGTTTATAGAGAAGATTTGTTCCAGCATGTCATCCCTTTGAAGGAAGATGCAAAACCCTTTAGGAAAAAACAAAGTGCTATAAATCCTACTTTGGCACCTAAGATGCAAGAATAATTAATGAAGCTAAGAGACACTGGAATTATCAAGCCCATCAGGCATTCTTATTGGGTTTCAAATTTGGTCACTGTCAGGAAGAAGAATGGTAACATCATAATTTGTGTAGATTGCAAAAATTTAAACATCAGCTCATTAAAAGATAACTATTGTCTACCCAATATGGAATCTATGTTGCAAAGAGTAATCAGATCTAAATTGATGTCTATGATGGATGGTTTCTCTGGTTGTAATCAAGTAATTGTGAAAAAATCACAACAATTCAAAATAGCCTTTACTACACCTTGTTAGAAATAAGGAATACTAAGGGGGGGTGAATTAGTATTCTACAAACTTTAACTTTTTCCCACTTATGGATATAACAAATTATCTTTGTACATGCATAACATAATAAACTAAACAATATGCATAACAACAAAGTACTCATAACACATGATATGTTCTTGAGGAAACCCTAGCCAAGGGAAAACCCCTGTGGGGATGGTCCACTAATCCAAAGTATCCAGTTAAGGATTTTGACCTTGTTAGGAGTCTATTAAAATCATATAGTGTATCAATCTTGGTTAAGGGACTATAGGCCTTGTTAGAAGGCTCAACCCTGTTAGGAGTTGTTAATACAAAATAGATTACTAGGTGAGCCCACTGCCCAAATAAGTAATATACAATGATTACAAGAATGGATTAAGGTACATAACCTTTTCCTCTACTCTTAAATTCACATCTTATTACAATATTATCATATCCTTTCTCTGCTCCTACAATTTCACTTCTCATCACATCTTCTTTCTTATTTACAATTACATATATATTAGTCATTAAGACTAATAACTTTTACAAGGTCGGCTTCATATATCCTTGTCTAAGAGTAAACATCTAGGATATCATCCCTTTTATTTTGTTAAGTCATTATTTTGATAAACAAAATAATCCCTTAACTCTTTACTGATTCTGCATTCCTATTCTGTCCTATCGACTTCATACTGTCTTCAGTAAAACTATCATATCTAATTATGTACATGTTGTACTAACTTGCACATTGAGATGGGTCATAAATAGTCACCATAGAGTCTATGTTTAACTATGAAAGCACTTAGCTCACTCCAGTCAATGTCACAAACCAAAATTATATCCTGACACACTATAAAAAAACACTATCTCATACTTAAACAATTTTACAATGCGCTCTGTCATACTTTCTCATATACCTCTGCACTCTTTATGTGGATCATAGGTTGCCATAATGACAACATCTATGTACTTACTATAGCCAAATTGAAAACAATATCCCCCTTTATCATTGGTGGCAACATATGAGAAAATTGGCTAAGTGTGCAAGTCAAAATCTCAAAATTTATATCAAAATTGTTGCCATAGTATAGAATATGTATACTATCCTTATAACTCCTTATAATTATTGAAAATATACTTTCTAATATACTGATCCCCCTAAGAGTATCAATTCTTATCAATTTTCTGCTCTAATATCTCTCCCCCTTTGACAACAATCACAAAATAAGGTAGGGAGGATTACAAAATTGTATCCAAGAAAAAAGTATACCTTGTTATCCTTATTGAAAAGCTAGTAGCCTTGCAACACAATCTTCAAAATCTACTCTTAAAGCCTCTATCTCCTTTTCCCATATCTTCTTTATGGCATCTGCCACATTGAGTAATGCGCTCAATCCATAAGCTGCTATTTGGAAAGCTTGGAGATTATCAAATTGAAATTTTTGAAATGATGTCTTAGCTGTAAGACATTGTTCCAACTATTCTTCTTCTTTCTAGTCTCAGGAGTAAGACTGATGCCTTCAGTGCTAGAGATGGGTGCTTGAACCTCTGATTCTTTAGGTTCTTCACTGATAGGTTTGTCCTTCTCTATTTTCTCAGTTCTATCTAGTTCTTCAAGAGCTGAATTGTCAAAAATGTTTGCAAGGTTCTTGAATATGTTTTCATCTGTATTCAAGGTGACCTTTGTACCTTCTATGTTCATTGTTTCATCTTCAATGTCAATAGTTGAGGAAGAGGGAATATCTTCTTGTTCAATCTCAACTGCTTGTTCTTCTACAACTGATGGTTCTTTAACCATTTCTTCCATAAACTTTATGATTGCTTATTTTGTATCTGAAGTTACTTCTTCATATCTACCTCCCATGATCAAAATAGTTCTTTGTTTAGTCCTCAAGTGGGTTCTTAAGGCCTTCAATATCTATTTTAGATGCTCATCATTTCTTACTTCACAAAGTTTCATTACAAAGTTCTTTCTGATGTTTGTATCTTCTTCTATTTCTCTTTGCCTTCTATTCATTAGTTTGGTATATAGTTAATCAGGTATTTAACCTTGAATAGTGTCAAATTTCTGATCTACCAAAATCATATGATGTAAAATTGCATTTTCTATATTTAGCTTTCCTGAATAACCATACAAATCATAGTATTTGTTCATTCTAATGAAGTTCCCTTCAAAAATTTCTTCATTTAATTTTTCAATTCTTGGTTTCCAACTTTTCTTCTTGACCATAGTGATGTCATCATTAGTTACTTCTACAATTTTTCTTGGTATTGGTTGAACCAAAGTCTTTTGTCTCTTACCTGGTCCTGTAGCAATTTCTTTCATTCTTTTTCTCGTGGATCTAGATGATACCTATTTCTTTTCAGGTTCCTCTACCTTCACCTTAACTTGTGTAGGTTCTTTTTGTACTGCACTAGATTACAAAGGTGGTACAACCAAAACTTCTTTCTATCCAATATCCTTGATTGCTGCTATTGTTTGTTTAGCTACATGAAATTCATGTTCTGTCATTCCTATCTCTTTTAATATTTTCTTGGTGGTACTGTCAACTCTCTTCTTAGACTACCTTTCTTCAATTAATTCCTTTATGCAATTGAAGTTCTCTTTATAGGTTCCAAATCTACTGCATTGAGTGTCCAATTTACATTTGAGTAGCCTTCCAACATACTCTTCTTTCTCTTCCTTAGATATTTCATAGCCAAGAGGTTCTATGAGCTCAACTCTAGGTTCCACTACTTTAATGTAGGTAAAATCAGTGTCAACCATGAAACATATATCATTTTGATACTTCTTTACAAGTGAGTATGGAATTCTTGACCTGCTAGTCATCATGTTCTGAAATTTCTTCAATACTAACATAACACTCTCATTCACTTTGTGAATGACATGTCTTGTATAAATTCTACTAATTCCCTCCATAGTATTCTATCTATTATTCTAATCATTTGCAATTGTATAGGGAAATCTCCCCAATAGGTGAAAGAACATGTAAGTGATGAGGGATGAAAATCTAAATTATGTAGGCTTGGTCTTCTTGATCTTCTCCAAGTTCTCAAATAGTTGAATACTCATAATTTCACACATGTCTATTGGTACCTTCTCTACACACATCAAATAAGAAACATGTACCATACCAGCTGCTATATCATCTTCTCTAGAATTTGCACAAAAATTTGTAGTTAGGATCTTACATAGATACCTCACATCATGTTGCTTGATTTTTCTAATCACCATCCCTCTACCATTGTAGGAGCAACCTGTGTTGTTAATGACTATTTTCCTCATGTTTTTCTCATTTAAGGGCATAGCACCAGTTTTTGATAATCCAGTCACATCATGAATTAGGTCAGTAGTAATGTCAATTACTCTATCTCCTAGCCAAAATCTCCCATTGTGAATTCTTCTTAGAATGATTCTAGTAAGTTCTGCATACTACAAATTGATCTTCTCAAATTGAGATGTTACTTTGCCAAGTTTGGATCTCAATTCTTTGTTTTAAATTTTCATTTTTTCATCTTTAGATCTTAGATTCACTTCATTTTTGTTATTTACATCTATCAGGTTAAACTTTAGCTTTGCTAACTTTAGTTCATGTTTAAGGATCACATTTTCTTTTTCTAAATTGTCATCACAATCTTGAATGAGAATTTTAGATTCTTTTTCTAATTTCAGATCTTCTATCCTATTTTTCAATTTCTCAATGAGGCTCTTTGCATCATCATATTTCCTTTTCAGAGTATCTCTTTCATTAGTAAGAATATCAATTTATTCCAGGGCTTCTTCAAGATTTCTCTATAGTTGATCCATATCCATAGAGATCTTACTCAGGCTATTAGGATTTCCTTGACTGATTCTTCTCTAAGTAACTAGGCTCTAATACCAATTGTTAGAAATAGGGAATACTGAGAGGGGGTGGTGAATCAGTATTCTACAAATTTTAACTTTTTCTCACTTATGGATATAACAGATTATCTTTGTACATGCATAACACAATAAACTAAACAATATGCATAACAACAAAGTACTCATAACACATGATATGTTTGTGAGGAAACCCTGGCCAAGGGAAAACCCCAGTGGGGATGGTGCCCACAAAATCCACTAATCAAAAGTATCTAGTTAAGGATGTTGACCCTAATAGGATTCTATTACAATCATACAGTGTATCAATCCTATTTAAGGGACTATAGGCCTTGTTAGAAGCCTCAACCATGTTAGGATTTTTTAATACAAAATAGATTACTAGATGAGTCCACTGCCCAAACAAGTAATATACAATGATTACAAGAATGGATTAAGGTACATAACCTTTTCCTCTACTCTTGCATTCACATCTTATTACAACATTATCACATCCTTTCTATGCTGCTACAATTTCACTTCTCATCATATCTTTTTTCTTATTTACAATTACATATATATCAGTCATTACGACTAATAAATTTTACAAGGTCATCTTCATATATCCTTGTATAAGATTAAACATCTAGGATGTCATCTCTTTTATGTTGTTAATTCATTATGTTGATAAACAAAATCCCTTAACTTTTTACCAATTCTGCCTTCCTATTCTGTCCTGTCAGCTTCATACTATCTTCGGTAAAATTTTCATAACTAATTCATAAATGTTTTACTAACTTGTGCTCTGAGACAGGTCATCAATAGTAACCATAGAGTCTATGTTTAACTACACAAGCACTTAGCTCACTCTAGTCAATGTGGCAAACCAAAATTGTATCCTGGCACACTGTAAAAAAAAACATTGTCTCATACTTAGACAATTTTGCAATGCGCTCTATCATACTTTCTCATATACCTCTATGCTCTTTATGTGGATCATATGTTTCCATAATGACAACATCTATGTACTTACTTTAGCCAAATTGCCAACAATCTCCCCCTTTTTCATTGGTGGCGACATATGAGAAAATTGTCTAAGTGTGCAAGTGAAAATCTCAAATAGTGGCCATAGTATAGAATATGTATAATATCCTTATAACTCCTTATAATTCCTCAAAATATACTTTGTAATATACTTCTCCCCCTAGGAGTATCAATTCTTATCAATTTTCTACTCTAATATCTCTCCCCCTTTGACAACAATGACAAAATAAGGTAGGGAGGATTACAAAATTGTATCCAAAAAAAGAGTATACCTTGTTATCCTTATTGCAAAGCTGGTAGGCTTTCAACACAATCTAAAAAATCTACTCATATAGCCTCTATCTCCTTTTTCCATGTCTTCTTTATGGAGTCTGCCGCATTGAGTAATGTGCTCAGTCCATAAGCTGCTATTTGGCAAGCTTGGAGATTATCAAATTGAAATTTCCAAAATGATGTCTTAGTTGTAAGACATTGTTCCAACTATTGTTCTTCTTTCAAGTCGTAGGAGTAAGACTGATGCCTTCAGTGCTAGAGATGGGTACTTGAACCTTTAATTCCTTAGGTTCTTCACTAATAGGTTTTTCCTTCTCTATTTTCTCAGATCTATCTAGTTCTTCAAGAGCTGAATTGTCAACAATGTTTGCTAGGTTCTTGAATATGTTTTCATCTATTTTCAAGGTGACCTCTATACCTTCTATGTTCATTGTTTCATCTTCAATGTGAATAGCTAAAGAAGAGGGAATATCTTCTTGTTTAGTCTCAACTACTTTTTCTTTTGCAACTGATGGTTCTTTAACCATTTCTGCCATAACCTTTATGATTGCTTGTTCTGTATCTGAATTTACTTCTTCATTTTTGCCTCCCATGTTCAAAATAGTTCTTCTTTTAGTCCTCAAGTGGGTGCTTAAGGCATTCAATATCTATTTTAGATGATCATCATTTCTTAATTCACAAAGTTTCATTACAAAGTTCTTTCTCATGTTTGTATCTTCTTCTATTTCTCTCCACCTTTTTTTTGTCAGTTTGGTATATAATTCATCAGATATTTCACCCTGAATAGTGTCAAATTTCTTATCTAGAAAAATCATATGATGTACAATTGCATTTTCTATATTTAGCTTGCCTGAATAACCATACAAATCAAAGTATTTGTTCATTCTAATGAAGTTCCCTTCAAAAATTTCTTCATTTAATTTTTCAATTCTTGGTTTCCAACTTTTCTTATTGACCACAATGGTGCCATCATCTGTTACTTCTACAATTTTCCTTGGTATTCGTTAAACCAAAGTCTTTTGTCTCTTACCTGATCCTGTAGTAATTTCTTTCATTCTTCTGCCAGTGGATTTAAATGATACTTGTTTCTTTTCAGGTTCCTCTACCTTCACCTTAACTTGTGTAGGTTCTTGTTGTACTGCATTGGATGACAAAGGTGGTACAACCAAAACTTCTTTCTATCCAATATCCTTGATTACTGCTACTATTTGTTTAGCTACTTGAAATTCCTATTCTTTCATTCCTGTCTCTTTCAATATTTTCTTGATGGTACTGTCAACTCTCTTCTTAGACTATCTTTCTTTAATTAATGCCTTTGTGGAAGTGAAGTTCTCTTCATTGGTTCCAAATCTATTGCATTGAGTGTCCAATTTTCATTTGAGTAGCCTTCCAACATACTATTCTTTCTCTTCCTTAGATATTTCATAGCCAAGAGGTTCTATGAACTCAACTCTAGGTTCCACTACTTCAATGTAGGTAAAATTAGTATCAGCCACGAAACATATATCATTTTGATACTTCTTTACAAGTGAGTATGGAATTCTTGACCTGCTAGTCATCATGTTCTGAAATGTCTTCAATATCAACATAACACTCTCATTCACTTTGTTAATGACATGTCTTATTTATATTATACTAATTCTCTCCATAGTATTATGTCCATCATTCCAATCATTTTCAATTGTATAGAGAAATCTCCTCAATAGGTGAAAGAACATGTAAGTGATGAGGGATGAAAATATGAATTGTGCAGACTTGGTCTTCTTGATCTTCTCCAAGTTCTCAAATAGTTAAATTCTCATAATTTCACACATGTCTATTGGTACCTTTTCTACACACATCAAATAAGCTACATGTACCATACCAGCTGCTATATCATCTTCTCTAGAATTTGCACAAAAATTTGTAGTCAGGATCTTACATAGATACCTCACATCATGTTACTTGATTTTGCTAATCACTATCCCTCTACCATTCTAGGATGAACCTGTGTTGTCAATGACTATATTCCTCATGTTTTTCTTATTTAAGGGCATAGCACTAGTTTTTGATAATCCAGTCACATCATGAATTAGGTCAGTAGTAATGTCAATTACTCTGTCTCCTAGCCAAAATCTCCCATTGTGAATTTTGCTCAAAATGATTCTAGTAAATTATTCATTGTCAAACTCATATTTTAATAAATACCTAACAATTTCATTGTTCTCCAAATGTCCATATTCTTGCTTCAATGACATTTCATGATTATAGATATTTTGATATTCACTTTCAAAATCATTGTTATTGAGGGTTTTTAGCTTGCATTCAAGATAACCTCTTCTTCCAAGGGTTCTACTAGTTCTTTCTTCATTCTAGGTCTATTTTTATCTCTAACATTATGAATTAAGGACACATCCATGATTACTCCAAATTCCTTATACCGATTCAAGATTTTGTCAACATAAATACCTTAAGTTCATGATTTTAAGGCTTCTGCAGATTCGGCGTTCAAATCTTTCACCAAATCACTGCAAAATGCTTTCAATCTTTGTTCTTTGGTCTTTTAACCACTTCAATTTTCTTTGATGATCAAATGACTTCAATCACAACCTTTTATTACTTAAATATCACCTAGATCTAACATCTCATTGAATTCCTTTGCCGCCACTTTCAAAAAGTTGTTTCTCTAAACCTACAAAACTCAAAACTTGTTGCGATCTCGCAAAACATAGTATTTTCTTTTGTGCTCTTAACCATAGCATTAGTACATCATAAACTACCCTCCATTAACTGTGCAAGACAAAATTCATTGACAATCTACTTCTATACTAATTCTAAGTTCCTAATTTACTCTGTTTCATATAAATTAAGTTCTCAAAGATAGGTCAAGTAAGGATTCATTCTTACCACTTGATATTTTAACTTTCTAATTATCTTCATAGTTGACTATGTGTCCTTGATCTATGTGGTTAACAAACTTTACCTGATCTGTATTACTATAGCTAACTTACTATCTATTTCCTGCATCTTCATTTCTTCTTCCATGATTTCTAGGGTTAGGATTTGGATGGAAAGCTCCATTGTTCATTTTGAAAACTTTTGCTATATGTCCAACCTTGCTACATATCTGACAAATGACTCCATTACTCCCATATCTTGTTCTTTATTGATTGATCTGTGACTTGCAATTTCTACCAATATGTCCAATTTTGTTGCATGTATAACATACTATTCCATTTCTTCTATTTGAATATTTAGTAGGTCTTTTATCTACATTGTTAGTACTTCTAAACATTCTATTACCATAACTATTCTCAATTACTTTAGGTTTTCTACACTCAATAGCTCTATGTTCAAAACCATGAAAATTATAGCAATAACCATTAAGAGGTTTAAATTGTTAACCTGTGCAATCTCTCTTCATGTGACCAATAGTGTTACAATTAAAACATCCTACCTTTGAATTCTATTTTCATATCTTTGGATGTTCCTTCTTGCTTTGGTAATTCTTCTTCTTTAGGTGTTTCTTCAGATTTATTGATCTCATCTGACTTCTTTTCATCTATGCTTTTAGGTTCTTTTAGGTCTGGTTCCTTTCTTTCATTATTTGTTATGAATATATCAAATCCAAGTCTATTCTTATCATAGGATGGTTTTCCATAAGATATTTGTTCATCTATCTTCTCATTGTTTGAATATAACCTTTCAAGTTGTTTCTTGGACTAAGTTAGTTCACCTTTTAAAATTTTATCGTATTTCCCAAGTTCTGCATACTGCAAATTGATCTTCTCAAATTCATATGATACTTTTCCATGTTTGGATCTCAATTCTTTGTTCTCAATTTTCATTTTTTCATTCTCAGATCTTAGATTTGCTTCATTTTTGTTATTTACATCCTTCAAGATAAGATTTATCTTTGCTAACTTTAGTTCATGTTTAAGAATCACATTTTCTTTTTCTAAATTGTCATCACAATCTTCAATGAGAATTTCAAATTCTTTTTTTGATTTCAGATCTTCTATCTTATTTTTCAATTTTTTCAATGAGGTTCTTTGCATCATCATATTTCCTTTTCATAGAATCTCTTTCATCTATAACCATATCAATTTTTTTAAGGGCTTCTTCAAGATTTCTCTGTAGTTGATCCATATCCATAGAGATCGTACTCAAGCTGTTAGGCTTTCCTTGACTGATTCTTCTCTGAGTAACAAGGATCTGATACCAATTGTTAGAAATAGGTAATACTGAGAGGGGGAGGGGGTGAATGAGTATTCTACAACCTTTAACTTTTTCCCACTTATGGATATAATAGATTATCTTTGTACATGCATAACAACAAAGTACTCATAACACATGATATGTTCTTGAGGAAGCCCTGGCCAAGGGAAAACCTGTTGGAAATATTCAGGAATTAATCAAGTTACTAAGAGGGGAGGGGTGAATCAGTAACTCCAAATTTTCTTCTCTTTTAACATGTATTTTACTTTTAACCTTTGCATACAGAAAGCATGAAACTTAAAAGCATTCACAATAATGACACACAGATTTGGTTACCCAGAAACCTTCCAAAAGAAAGTAAAACTGGGGTGGGGATGAAACCCACAAAGCTTTAATACTGTAGAATAAAGTTGGCCGGTTAAGGCTTACAATTTGATCACTTCTAATGATCTGCCCTATTAGGAGCAATAAGGATTGCTAAATCCACCTTGTTAAAGGATTTACAAACATACAGTGAAGTATGCACTCGGTAAAGAGATTTATACAAAGACTGTCAAGTCTACCCGGTTAAAGGATTTAGTACTGATTCACCTGTTAGAATGAAACAGTAGATCTCTGCTTTGCAACTGGATTGCTGATTGAGATTCTCTGATGTACTGATCACCTTGTGTGATGAATTTGTCTTTGCTGAACCTTATACTTCTGAAGCCTTCTGCAATTCGCTTATCTCTGCCTTTCTTTTTCTTTCACATTATATTCTTCCTTATTTTTTTTTCATCTTTTTACAATATAGTTTATATACAAGTCTCAAACAATTAATTGCAATTACAATTATACAGTCGGCTTGACAAATAAACATAAGTGCTACTAAGTCGGCCCAAATATGGTTACTCGGTTCCTTCACACTGACTCGGTGACTTTCTGATACTCGGCGTCCACTGCATTACTCGGCATCGTCATGCACTCGGTAGAAGTGAAGGCACAGTTCATACTGATCACTCGGTAGGTATTGAACTCGGTAAGCATTGGTGACTCGGTAGACAAGATGTTACTCGGTTTACATTATCCTGATCGGTTTGTACTAACTTGCTCGGTTTCCATTGTCTGCTCGGTTTGCATTGTCTGCTCGGTTTGCACTGTCTGCTCGGTTTGCACTGTCTGCTCGGTTTGCACTGTCTGCTCAGTTTGCACTGTCTGCTCGGTTTGCACTGTCTGCTCGGTTTGCACTGTCTGCTCGGTTTGCACTGTCTGCTCGGTTTGCACTGTCTGCTCGGTTTACACTGTCTGCTCGGTTTACACTGTCTGCTCGGTTTCCATCCAGAATGCAAATAAGTGTTGTCACTAGTGGCAATACTGCTTAATGCCAACAATCTCCCCCTTTGGCATTAGTGACAAAAACACTTATTGGCCAAAATTTATATACACCGAATCATGCTGAGTTTTATTTTGATTTTTCAAAATTTGTCTTTGTTATAGGGCTTTATACATTGTCTCCCCCTTTCAATGTGCTAACTGTTTCTTATACAAATCTATACAGTATACATATCTCTCCTTCTATACATATCTCCCCCTTTTTGACGATAATGCCAAAGGTGCATATACAATTTATTTACAGAGAGAATCCAAAATTTGATAAGAAATCAGAATGTACCTTCATTATTAGTGCCAGGGTTCTGTCCCAACTTTCTTGCAGAATCTTACATGTTTGTATGGCAATTTGGATTTCTGCAGAGAGTTCAATCATGTGATCTGCTATGGAGAACTGATTGTCATGAATCAATGTTCTGAAATGTTCAATGTGCTTATACATTGTATTCATGATGGGAAGGATCATGTGTTGGATGTCTAGCAGTGTGGACCGGATCCTTGAGTCTTCTTTCAATAGATCAGACTGCATATTGGATAGATGTGAAATTTTCATGTGATGAGCAGAGCTTGAACTTGGTTCAAGTTGCAGCTTCTGTATGCTAATCTTCATATCCTCATCCATTTTATTCATTTTATCTTTGACATCCTTTGTGAACTCGGCAAAATTGCATAGTCTAGCCAAAAGAGAGGTAGCATTCGAATAAATAGACTCTGTATTAGACAAAACTGAAGACAATTCTACTTGGTTGATAGCTATGTGCTGAGCAATGTGCTCAAGCACTTTATTGTTGAATCTCTTCTCGGCTCTTTCAACTAACTTTTCTATCCCGGATGAGTCCTCATTGTATTTCTCAACTGCTTCCGCCAATTGTAACAAAACATGCTGGGAGGAGTCTACTTTAATGCCTAATGCATCAGACAGAATGTCCTTAGCATCCTTGATGATTTGATACTCTTTGTCTCTCTCCTCCTTAAGCTTCTTTTGTTTTGCTTTCCTTTGGAGGATCTCACCTATATTTTTCATCTGGTCTGCTGAGAGATTTGCAAAATCTAAAGTAGGAATCTCTATCTCTTCATCTAGGTCTATATCCTCAACTATATTTTTACCCAAAAATTTTATACTCGGTAGAGCCTTAGGCTTATCTGTACTTAATGTTCTTGTAGTAGTGATAGTAGATAAAGTAGGGCTGGCTATTGACACTGGTATACTTTTTACTGGAGAACTTACAATATTTACACTTGATGATTCAAAAGCTGGAAAACTTACTGGTACAGGAGACTGCAGCTCGGTAGAAGAAATGGTAGCTGCCTCTGACGTTGCTAGGGATGATTGGACAAATGTAGAAGTTGTCACAACCATGCTTGAAGGTGTCTCTGGGCTAGATGTAGAGACTTTCACTGGAGAGGTAGGAAGGGATGCAATGACTTCTGCTGCTATCCTTACGGTATCATCTACCTCGGTGTCTTCTTCTTGCTCATCGCTGTCATCTTCAATATCCTTTATTATTACAGTTTCAATGCTCGGTTGGTGAAGGTGGTAAATGTTCTTCCATGTGGCTTTTGCAGCCTTCACAACCGATTCAATATTGTTGATCAAAATCAAACAAGTATTGAACTTCAGTGTCATCTTGTTTTCATTCTCTATTAGTGCCTTCTTTACTTCATCATTGTTCAGGCTCGGCATCAACTGTCTTAGGTTTTGATCAAATATGTCTATTACAGTTTGCCTTGCATTGCTCCATCTCATTCTTATCGGATTCAATAGAACTACTGGAACCTGTGGGGTAATTTCTTCAGGAGAGTATTTCCACTGTCCCATCTTCTCAACAACAGCATCTTCTATTTCCTTCTGCTCTGCTTCCGATCTGGTTTCATATCTCAAGGATTTTATGTTACTTACTCCAGATCCTGATCCATCTCTGAAGAGTTTGAGCTTTTCTTGAAGGGTTAGAGGAGGCCTTTTGAATACTATGTCCTTATCTGCCTTTTCTGCCTTTCCTCTTGTATTTCTCCTTGTAAACACAGCAGTGGGAGGCACAGATGCCTTAGTGATAAAAAATTTTCCTTTCTTCTTTACAGGTTCTGGTTCCTCTGTTTCCTCATCCTTTTCCTCTTCTTTTTCACCAATTTCTTCTTTCTCCTCGGTTATCATTTGCATTTTAGCTATCCTTTTCTTTCCTTTGTTTACCGCCTGTGGAAGCTTTATGCTTAGTTCAATTCTCATCTTAGCTTCATCATATGTTCCAAAATATGGGGCTTTGGGATTTACAGGCTGATTTAGAAGTGCTTCAATAATGTTCTTGGTTTCATCAATATTTACCTCATAAGGAAGAGGTTTTGCATACACAGTTCTTGGTTTAACTGCTTGAATATACACATTATCACAATCTACCATAAAACAGATGTCATCTTTGTAATCTTCCACCAACTTCTGTGGAATCCGGAATCTGTCATTCATTTTCTCTTTGAAAGACTCAAAATAATTATCCATGATGCTTTCAAAGTTTTCACCCATTTCTGCGATGTATTCATTAATTTCATAAAGTACTGGCACATCTTTTCTCCATACAACTTTTCCTTTAGAAGGGAAGAATTTCTGAACATAGAAGAATAAACAGACTATCAAGGATCCAAACTTACATGGATTGTTTTTGGAAGTTTTGATGCTTTCCATGTTCTTGTTGAACTGTTTCAACAATAAGTCTGCTAGGTCAAATGTCAAGTTGTTTTTGACTACTTTGTATGCTAGGTCAACAGCTTCACATGAGACACTGTTCTGTCGACTAGAACTATAAATCTTGTGTGCAATGATATGTGTACCAAACTTCAGTTCTGCGTCGGTAATGCTGCTAACCTTCATGCCTCTACCATCCCACTCGGCTAGGGTTTTCTTCTCTAGTTCCGTCCGACCTAGGGTTTTGGTAGTTTTCACTTTGTTCAACATGGGAAGACCGGTAACTTGATGAATCATTTTCCTTGTGATCTTAATAGGTTGCTCAAGCCAAATCTTGCCATCGTGTACTCGGCTGAGAATGTACCTAACCCATTTATCTCAAAAGTTTCGAGGAAGATGTGCAATGTGGACAAAACCCTTATCTTCCAGATGTTTGTGCTCGGGTTTCAAAGTACCATCCACACATAGTTCCTCACGCACAATGTCCAGTTCTAGGTTTCCCATTTCTTGAATAGAATAGTTAAAATGATTACGGATATCATTGATAAGCAGTACCTTAGGAGGAATCTGAGATTGAGCTCCGTTCGGATCTAGGGCGGCTGCAACTGCGGGCACGATCTTAAAATCTGGTGCTTTCCACTCCCCTTGGACTAACATGTCTGATCCTTTCTTCGCTGAGGTGCTGGATGATGCCATGGTAGCTCACAGAAAATTCCTTTCGCAAGAGTATTAAATCACCGGGTTGCCCTTGAAGTTTTCTGCTCTCAAAGTGCTTAAAGATTCGCGGTGAAGAATGAGTTCGATTACTTGCTTTTTGTTTACAATTCTGTCATTAATGCTCATTTCAAATTAGGGTAGGAATTCTGACAGACTGTCACCCACTAAGAATTAATTGCTCAGAAAAGACTTCGCAGCTCGGTGAACTCAAAAATTCATAATGCTCCGACCTTGCTCGGTAAAGACAGGTACCGACCTTGCTCGGTGAAGACTATACCGACCTCGCTCGGTGAAGACTATACCGACCTCGCTGTGATCTCACTGCATCTTGCATGCTGATTTAGACTTTTCTTTTAATTTCGGTTCTGGAACTGCTTAAGATTGATCTATGAGAGTACAGTTCCAGTGCTTCCTTGGAAATTTAATTTGAGTCGATAGAGCCATCCATTCCATTACTTGGACTGGATTGCTCGGTAGCTTTAGGAATCCATTTTTGTCTTACCTATTTCCTGACCTTAGTTGCTTCATTTTTCTTTCCTTCTTCAATTTCATTAGCATTCATGCAGTTTCTGGCTATGTGACCAAGTTTAGTGCATTTGAAACATCTTACGGTAGTGTCTCTTTTCCTTAGATGATGTTTTATGCAATTCATGCCAATGTGTCCATATTCTCCACAGTAATGACATCTACACCAGGTGTTGTAGTCCCATCCAAACATTGCTTTCACAATTTGTTCTGCTGGATTAAATATCTTGGATCTGCACTCGGATGCCTTGTGACCTTGTTTGTTGCACTTGTGACAATTACCTCTGAATCTAGGTTTTTCCCTGCATTCATTTGCTTTATGACCAGGTTGATTGCAGCTATAACATTTTCCATTGAATTCTGCTTTTTCATTGTTCCAACATTTATTTGAAGTATGTCCTATTTTACCACAATGATTACAAGTAGGTTTTTGATTTCTTTTAGTACCTTGCTTAGAGGATTCACCTTCTTCTTTGTATCCAAGTCCTGCTTTTCCTTTTTGCCTATGAAGATTTCGTTCATACAGCTGATTCAAGTCTTCTTGACTTTTCAGCATTCCTTCATTGATTTGTTTTTCAGCATTTAGGTCATCCATCAATCTTAGATTGATTTCCTTTTCAGATCTTAGTTCTTCTTTTGTGTTTTCTATTTCTGAACTTAGATTTAGAATTTCTTCATTTGTATGAGAGATCTGATCAATTAGGTTTTCTAGCTGAAGGGTTTTGTTTTGGACTTCAATGTTTCTTTCATCTAATTCATCTTTCAACTTGTTTCTCTATTCCAAGATCTCACAGAATCTTGTAGAGTGTAGTTCTTGTTCTCTTTTCAATTTTCTCACTTCTTCCTGCAGAGACCCATTCTTTTCTAGGAGTTCTTTGATAGCATTGTTTGCTTCATCTGAGTTATTTGAGGGAAGAAGATCTTCAATCTTTTCTTCAATGTAATTCTGATCATTCATCTGATTTGCAAGTTCCTTCCTTCTTCTTAGGGATTGGGAAAGATGTTCTTTTGCTTCTTTGAGTTTAGCTATGGCCATTTCCAGATCTAGCTTTTCATTTTCAATCACCTTGTTCAGTTTGAATACCTCCATTGTCCTGGATCTTTGCTCAAGCTAGTTAAGCTTTGTCTTGAGAACCAATGAAGCTCTGATACCAATTGTTGGAAATATTCAGGAATTAATCAAGTTACTGAGAGGGGAGGGGTGAATCAGTAACTCCAAATTTTCTTCTCTTTTAACATGTATTTTACTTTTAACCTTTGCATACAGAAAGCATGAAACTTAAAAGCATTCACAATAATGACACACAGATTTGGTTACCCAGAAACCTTCCAAAAGAAAGTAAAACTGGGGTGGGGATGAAACCCACAAAGCTTTAATACTGCAGAATAAAGTTGGCCTGTTAAGGCTTACAATTTGATCACTTCTGATGATCTGCCCTGTTAGGAGCAATAAGGATTGCTAAATCCACCTTGTTAAAGGATTTACAAACATACAGTGAAGTATGCACTCGGTAAAGAGATTTATACAAAGACTGTCAAGTCTACCCGGTTAAAGGATTTAGTACTGATTCACCTGTTAGAATGAAACAGTAGATCTCTGCTTTGCAACTGGATTGCTAATTGAGATTCTCTGATGTACTGATCACCTTGTGTGATGAATTTGTCTTTGCTGAACCTTATACTTCTGAAGCCTTCTGCAATTCGCTTATCTCTGCCTTTCTTTTTCTTTCACATTATATTCTTCCTTATTTTTTTTTTCATCTTTTTACAATATAGTTTATATACAAGTCTCAAACAATTAATTACAATTACAATTATACAGTCGGCTTGACAAATAAACATAAGTGCTACTAAGTCGGCCCAAATATGGTTACTCGGTTCCTTCACACTGACTCGGTGACTTTCTGATACTCGGCGTCCACTGCATTACTCGGCATCGTCATGCATTCGGTAGAAGTGAAGGCACGGTTCATAGTGATCACTCGGTAGGTATTGAACTCGGTAAGCATTGGTGACTCGGTAGACAAGATGTTACTCGGTTTACATTGTCCTGATCGGTTTGTACTAACTTGCTCGGTTTCCATTGTCTGCTCGGTTTGCACTGTCTGCTCGGTTTGCACTGTCTGCTCGGTTTGCACTGTCTGCTCGGTTTGCACTGTCTGCTCGGTTTGCACTGTCTGCTCGGTTTGCACTGTCTGCTCGGTTTGCACTGTCTGCTCGGTTTACACTGTCTGCTCGGTTTCCATCCAGAATGCAAATAAGTGTTGTCACTAGTGGCAATACTGCTTAATGCCAACAAAACCTTGGTAGGGATGGTACCCACAAAGATCCACTAATCAAAAGTATATAGTTAAGGATGTTGACCCTATTAGGAGTCTATTAAAATCATATAGTGTATTAGTCCTAGTTAAGGGACTATAGGCATTGTTAGAAGCCTCAACCCTATTAGGAGTTGTTAATACAAAATAGATTACTAGATGAGCCCACTGCCCAGACAGGTAATATACAATGATTACAAGAATGGATTAAGGTACATAACCTTTTCCTCTACTCTTACATCACATATTATCACAACATTATCATGTCCTTTCTCTGCTAGTACAATTTCACTTCTCATCACATCTTCTTTCTTATTTACAATTACATATATACCAGTCATTAAGACTAATAAATTTTACAAGGTTGGCTTCATATATCCTTGTCTAAGATTAAACATCTAGGATGTCATCCCTTTTATGTTATTAAGTCATTATCTTGATAAACAAAATAATCTGTTAACTCTTTACCAATTCTACCTTCCTATTCTATCCTATCGGCTTCATATTGTCTTTGGTAAAACTGTCATAACTAATTCTGTTCATGTTGTACTAACTTACACTTTGAGATGGGTCATCAATAGTAACCATAGAGTCTATGTTTAACTACACAAGCACTTAGCTCACTCCAGTCAACATCGCAAACAAAACTGTATCCTGGCACACTATAAAAAAACATTGTCTCATACTTAGACAATTTTGCAATGTGCTCTGTCATACTTGCTCATATACCTCTCTAGTCTTTATGTCGATCATGTGTTCCCATAATGACAACATCTATGTACTTACTTCATCCAAATTTCCAACAATCTCCCCCTTTGTCATTGGTAGCAACATATGAGAAAATTGGCTAAGTGTACAAGTTAAAATCTCAAAATTTATATCAAAATTGTGGCCATAGTATAGAATACGTATACTAGTCTTATAACTCCTTATAATTATTGAAAATATACTTTCTAATAGACTGCTCCCCCTAAGAGTATCAATTCTTATCAATTTTTTTCTCTAATGTCTCTCCCCCTTTGACAACAATGACAAAATAAGGTAGGGAGGATTACAAAATTGTATCCAAAAAAAAAGTATACCTTGTTATCCTTATTGCAAAACCAGTAGGCTGGCAACACAATCTGTAAAATCTACTCTTATAGCCTCTATCTCCTTTTCCCATGTCTTCTTTATGGAGTCTGCAACATTGAGTAATGTGCTCAGTCCATAAGCTTCTATTTGGCAAGCTTGGAGATTATCAAATTGAAATTTTTGAAATGATGTCTTAGCTGTAAGACATTGTTCCAACTGTTCTTCTTCTTTCGAGTCTCAGGAGTAAGATTGATGCCTTTAGTGCTAGAGATGGGTGCTTGAACCTCTGATTCCTTAGGTTCTTCATTGATATGTTTTTCCTTCTCTATTATCTCGATTCTATCTAGTTCTTCAAGAGCCTAATTATCAAAAATGTTTGCTAAGTTCTTGAATATGTTTTCATCTATATTCTAGGTGATGTCTGTACCTTCCATTTTCATTGTTTCATCTTCAATGTGAATAGCTAAAGAAGAGGGAATATCTTCTTGTTTAGTCTCAACTGCATGTTCTTCTGCAACTGATGGTTCTTTAACCATTTCTGCCATAACCTTTATGATTGCTTGTTCTGTATCTGAATTTACTTCTTCATATCTACCTCCCATGATCAAAATAGTTCTTCTCTTAGTCCTCAAGTGCATGCTTAAGGCCTTTAATATATGTTTTAGATGCCTATCATTTCTTTCTTCACAAAGTTTCATTACAAAGTTCTTTCTTATCTGCCAAAATCATATGATGTACAATTGCATTTTCTATATTTAGCTTACCTGAATACCATACAAATCATAGTATTTTTTCATTCTAATGAAGTTCCCTTCAAAAATTTCTTCATTTAATTTTTCAATTCTTGGTTTCCAACTTTTCTTCTTGACCACAGTGGTGTCATCATTACTTACTTCTGCAATTTTCCTTGGTATTGGTTGAACCAAAGTCTTTTGTCTCTTACCTGGTTCTATATCAATTGCTTTCATTCTTTTGCTAGTGTATTTAGGTGATACCTGTTTCTTTTTCAGGTTCCTCTACCTTCACCTTAACTTTTGCAGGTTCTTGTTGTACTGTAGTAGATGACAAAGGTGGTACAACCAAAACTTCTTTCTATCCAATATCCCTGATTGCTACTACATTTTTTTTAGTTACCTAAAATTCATGTTCTGTCATTCCTATCTCTTTCAATATTTTCTTGATGGTACTGTCGTCTCTCTTCTTAGAATGTCTTTCTTCAATTAATGCCTTTGCAGAATTGGAGTTCTCTTCATAGGTTCCAAATCTACTGCATTGAGTGTCCAATTTGCATTTGAGTAGCCTTCCAATATACTCTTTTGTCTCTACCTTTGATATTTCATAGCCAAGAGTTTCTATGAACTCAACTCTAGGTTCCATTGCTTCAATGTAGGTAAAATCAGTGTCAACCATGAAACTTATATCATTTTGATACTTCTTTACAAGTGAGTATGGAATTCTTGACTTGCTAGTCATCATGGTCTGAAATGTCTTCAATACCAACATAACACTCTCATTCACTTTGTCAATGACATGTCCTGTATATATTTTACTAATTCTCTCTATAGTATTCTGCCCATCATTCCAATCATTTGCAATTGTATAGTGAAATCTCCTCAATAGGTGAAAGAACATGTAAGTGATGAGGGATGAAAATATGAATTGTGCAGACTCGGTCTTGTTGATCTTCTCCAAGTTCTTACATAGTTGAATTCTCAGAATTTCACACGTCTATTGGTACCTTCTATACACACATCAAATAAGCTACATGTACCATACCAACTTCTATATCATCTTCTCTAGAATTTTCACAAAAAATTGTAGTTAGGATCTTACAAAGATACCTCACATCATGTTGCTTGATTTTTCTAATCACTATCCCTCTACCATTGTAGGATGAACCAATGTTGTCAATGACTATTTTCCTGATTTTTTTCTCATTTAAGGGCATAGCATCAATTTTTGATAATCCAATCACATTATGAATTAGGTCAACAGTAATGTCAATTACTCTTTCTCCTAGCCAAAATCTCCCATTGTGAATTTTTCTTATAATGATTGTAATAAATTCTTCATTATCAAACTTATATTTTAATGAATACCTAACAATTTCATTATTTTCTAGATGTTCATATTCTTTCTTCAATGACATATCATGATTATAGATCTTTTGATAGTCACTATCGAAATCACTATCACTGGGGTTTTCTAGCTTGCATTCAAGATAACCTCTCACATTTTCCAAATGCAAAACTCCTCCTTGTACGAATGATAGTGCTATTCTAGGGTTATCTTCTTCCAAGGGTTCTACTGGTTCTTTCTTCATTCTAGGTCTATTTTTATCTCTGACATTATGAATTAAGGACACATCCATGATTACTCCAAATTCCTTATACCGATTCAAAATCTTTTCAAGATAAATACCTTAAGTTCACAATTTTAGGGCTTCCGCAGATTCGACGCTCAAATCTTTCACCAAATCACTGCAAAATGCTTTCAATCTCTATTCTTTGCTCTTCTAACCAATTCAATCTTTTTTGATAATCAAATGACTTCAATCAAAACCTTTTATTACTTGAATATCACCTAGATCTAACATCACATTGAATTTGTTTGCCGCCATTTTCAAAAAGTTGTTTCTTTCAACCTACAAAACTCAAAACTGCTTGCGATCTCGCAAATAATAGTATTTTCTTTTGCACTCTTAACCATAGCATTAGTACATCATAAACTACCTTCCATTAACTGCGCAAGACAAAATTCATTGAAAATCTACTTCTATACTAGTTCTAATTTCCTAATTTTACTGTGTTTCATATAAATTAAGTGCTCAAAGATAGGTCAAGTAAGGATTCATTCTTACCACTTGATATTTTACGTTTCTTATCATCTTCATAGTTGAATATGTATCCTTGATCTATATCTTTAACAAACTTTATCTCATTTGTATTACTATAGCTAACTTTTTGTATGTTTCCTACATCTTCATTTCTTCTTTGATGATTTCTAGGGTTAGCATTTGGATAAAAAGCTCCATTGTTCATTCTGCAAACTTTTTCATTATGTCCAACCTTGCTACATATCTGATAAATGACTCCATTGCTCCCATATCTTGGTCTTTTCTGATTGATCTATGACCTGCAATTTCTAGCAATATGTCCAATTTTGTTGCATCTATAACATACTATTTCATTTCTTCTATTTTAATCTTCAGTAGGTCTTTTATCTTCATTTTTAGTACTTCTAAACATTCTATTACCATAACTATTCTCAATTACTTTAGGTTTTCTACATTCAATATCTCTATGTCCAAAACCATGACAATTATAGCAATAACCATTAAGAGGTTTAAATTGATTATGTGTGCAATCTCTCTTCATGTGACCAATAGTGTTACAATTAAAACATCTACCTTTGAATTCTCTTTGCATACCTTTTGATGTTCCTTCTTGCTTTGTTAATTCTTCTTCTTTAGGTGTTTCTTTTGATTTATTGATCTCATCTGACTTCTTTTCATCTATGCTTTTACATTCTTTTAGGTCTTGTTCCTTGTTTTCATTATTTGTTCTAAATATATCAAATCCAAGTCCAGTCTTATCATAGGATAGTTTTTCATAAGATATTTGTTCATCTATCTTCTCACTGTTTGAATATAACCTTTTAAGTTGTTGCTTGGATTGAGTTAGTTCACCTTTTACAATTTTATTGTATTTCTCAAGTTTTGCATATTGCAAATTGATCTTCTCAAATTGAGATGTTACTTTGCCAAGTTTGGATCTCAATTCTTTTTTCTCAATTTTCATTTTTTCATTCTCAGATCTCGTATTTGCTTCATTTTTGTTATTTCCATCTTTCAGGCTAAGCTTTATCTTTTCTAACTTTAGTTCCTATTTAAGGATCACATTTTCTTTTTCTAAATTGTCATCACAATCTTCAATGAGAATTTTAGATTCTTTTTCTGATTTTAGATCTTCTATCTTATTTTTCAATTTGTCAATTTTCAATTTCTCAATGAGGTTCTTTACATCATCATATTTCCTTTTCAGAGTATCTCTTTCATCAGTAAGCATATCAATTTATTGAAGGGCTTCTTCAAGATTTCTCTGTAGTTGATCCATATACATAGAGATCTTACTCAAGCTGTTAGGCTTTCCTTAACTAATTCTTCTCTGAGTAACTAGGCTCTGATACAAATTGTTAGAAATAGGGAATACTGAGAGGGGGGGTGAATTAGTATTCTACAAACTTTAACTTTTTCTTACTTATGAGTATAACAAATTATCTATGTACATGCATAACATAATAAACTAAATAATATGCATAACAACAAATTACTCATAACACATGATATGTTTGTGAGGAAACCCTGGCCAAGGGAAAACCCCAGTGGGGATGGTACCCACAAAGATCCACTAATCAAAAGTATTCAGGTAAGGATGTTGACCCTGTTAGGAGTCTATTACAATCATATAGTGTATCAGTCCTAGTTAAGGGACTCTAGGCCTTGTTAGAAGCCTCAACCATGTTAGGAGTTGTTAATACAAACTAGAGTACTAGAGGAGCCCACTGCCCAAACATGTAATATACAATGAGTACACGAATGGATTAAGGTACATAACCTTTTTCTCTGCTCTTACATTCGCATCTTGTTACAACATTATCACATCCTTTCTCTACTACTACAATTTCACTTCTCATCACATCTTCTTTCTTATTTACAATTACATATATATCAGTCATTAAGACTAATAACTTTTACAAGGTCAGCTTCATATATCCTTGTATAAGATTAAACATCTAGGATGTCATCCATTTTATGTTGTTAAGTCATTATTTTGATAAAAAAAATAATCCCTTAACTCTTTACCAATTCTGCCTTCCTATTATGTCTTGTCGGCTTCATACTGTCTTTGGTAAAACTATCATAACTAATTCCATACATGTCGTAGTAACTTGCACTCTAAGATGGGTCATCAATAGTCACCATAGAGTCTATGTTTAACTACACAAGCACTTAGCTCACTCCAGACAATGTTGCAAACCAAAACTATATCATGGCACATTGTAGAAAAACATTGTCTCATACTTAGACAATTTTGTGATGCGCTCTATCATGCTTTCTCATATACCTTTGCACTCTCTATGTGGATCATATGTTTCCATAATGACAACATCTATGTACTTACTTTAGACAAATTTCCAACACACCTTGGAGGACATATGTTTATGTGAGAATTCCTTTTGGTCTCACAAATGCTAGTGCAACTTTTTAGAGGGCAATGGATGTTGCCTTTGTAGATTTTATAAATGATTTCCTTGTTGTGTATCAAGATGATTTAACTGCCTATTCCAAGAAGGAAGAAAATCATTATACTCATTTAGAAAAAATATTTTTAAGGGCTTTGGAATATGGCATTTCATTAAATCCAAGGAAATGTGCATTTGGTGTCACTAAGGGTAAGTTGCTTGGCCATTTGGTTGGAAAGCAAGGAGTTAGAATCGATCCTAAGAGGGTGGTAGCCATTGATAAGATTAAAAGACCAAAGAATATTAAAGGGATTTAGTCTTTCTTTGGCCAGGTGAATTTCTTGAGGAGATTTGTTACAAATTTTGCTGTAGTCACTAGGCCTTTATCTAAGATGTTGAAGAAAGGATTTGTTATCAAGTGGGAAGGTGAGCCTAGTGAAGCTTTCAAGAATATCAAGCAAGCTATTAAAGATGCACCTATGCTTAAGGCACTTGATTACAATATTCCAATGCATATCTTTTCTTTTGTATCTTTTCATACTGTTGCTATAGTTTTGTTGCAAAAAAATAATGAAGGCTATGAGCAGCCTATTGCATTTTTTAGTAAATCTTTGCAAGCTGCTGAACTAAAATATGATATCAATGAAAAACAAGCATATGCACTGATGAAGGCTATCAAGGCGTTTAGGTACTATTTGATGGAAGAAACTGTGATTGCTTTTGTACCGAGTGTAGCGATCAAGGATATTTTTTCATAGCAGGAGGTGTCTAGGAGAAGATGTAGATGGATAAATAGAATTCAAGAATTCAATATTGACATCCAGATTACCAAATTGGTCAGAGGATAAGGATTCACAAAACTAATGGCTTAATCCAATCTTGATGCAAACCAGATAAACCAAACTGAGATTGATTCTACTTGTGATATGGATGATTGCATTTGGTATCAAGATATTATATTTTACTTAAAGAATATGAAATGTCTAGGAGAAATGGATGACAACAAGAAGAGAACTTTGAAGCTACAAGCCATCAGGTATGTGATTGTAAGATGCAAATTATATAGGAAAAATTTGGATTGCATACTTTTAAAGTGTGTTGATGAAGATCAAATTGACAAGTTATTAAATGAAATGCATGAGGGAGTTTGTGGAGGACATTATATGGGTAAAACCACTGCTCAAAAAATCTTGGGAGTAGGTTTCTAGTGGCCCACAATCTTCAAGGATGTAGAACATTTGGTGAGGAGGTGTGATGCTTGTCAAAGGTTCTCTGGTAAGCTTAAATTTTTGGGCAATATGCCCTTGAGGCCAGTAGAAGTGCAGGCTCCTTTCCAACAATGGGGAATTGATTTCATAGGAGAGATACCAAACAAGTCTAGTGGGGGACATTCATGGATACTAGTTGCTACTGATTATTTCACTAAGTGGGTAGAAGCTATCCCTACAAGAAATGTAACTAGTTAGGTGGTGACTGATTTTTTATTAAATAATATTGTTACCATGTTTGGTTTCCCTGAAAGGATAGTTAGGGATAATGCAATGTGCTTCAAGTCTGCTGAGTATAGGGATTTCTGCAAAGGTTTAGGAATTTAGATGTCATACTCTTCACCCTATCATCCACAAGGAAATGGATAGGCATAATCAAAAAATAAGAGCTTGATAAAAATCCCCAGAAGGATCCTTGATAAGAATAAAAGAGCATGGAATTCAAAGTTACCATTAGCTATATGGGCTGACAGGGTAACTGTGAAGAAGGAATTGGTTGTGCACCATTTGACTTAGTGTATGGGATACATGCAAGGATGCCTCATAACAACTTATTAGAAATGTATAAGTTTGTTCAATTGTATGATGATATAGATGATGAAATGCAATTAATAATTGAAGATCTCATCAGGTTGGATGAAACTAGAAGAGAATCAACCTCAAGAAATGTTAGGTTGCAGTTAGAAGTCAAGAACCTGTATGAAAAGAAAGTTGTTGAAAGGAGGTTTGAGCCTGATGATTTAGTATTGATTTGGAATACCAGATTGGAAGATAAAGGAAAACATGGCAAATTTTACCCAATCTGGTTGGGGCTATATCAAATTCATGAAAAATGGGGCCATGATTCTTACATTGAAAAAGAACTAAATGGTGATATTCAAGAATTGCCAGTTCATGGAAAATTCTTGAAAAAATACTTCAGTTGAAGGTACTTAACTTTCCATGAACAATAGCTAGGTCTGTACATGACATATATTCTGTATAGTGGTGTGTTTCCTTCATGTTCTTTCCTTCTTAGTTTGTAGGGTTTTTTCCTATTGCTCTTTTCTTGTTCAAGGTTTTTGTCCAATAGGTGGTTTGCTCTCCCAATGATCCTAAATTCTTGCTATGCCTGCAAGAGGCATACATCCCCAAATAGAGCCACTGTTAGTACCTTCAAAAATTTTCATGGCCACATAAATTTTCCTCTAAACCCTACAACTATTTTCCATGCTCTTGGCTTGAAACCCTAGGTCTAAATTCAAATTCTAGTTGTTGGAGGGTTAAACCCTAAGTTGTCTTCGCCATGTTCTATTTTGTCATTACTTTTTCTGGCCACTTAAGATTTCCTAGGTGCACATGACTTTTTTCCCTCTTGGTGTTTTCTGAATCATTTAATATTTGTTCATGTCTCATGTCATTCAGTGAACTAGTGAGTGTTGCAGGCCTATCTCATGTTTGTCACTAGTTCTCCAAATCTGGCCTATAGTTATCCTTTTATTTGGTGATTACATGATAGTTTGGCCGCCAGTTCTCTGAGTTTATAGGTAGTTAGTGATTCTATTTGGTGAATGGACAAGTGCTTTGGTAGCGTAGTCTCTTATTCCCTGGTGGTTCCCTATTAACATTTAGCGACTTGGCATGGAAGTTTTCTCTTGTTCGCAGAATTAGGTAGTCAAGTCTCATGTCATTTAGTGACTAGGCACCTAAAGGCAGTCGCATGTTCTCAGGAGTTAACCCATGATTAGGCTTTCATCCAGTGATTCTGAGAGTATTCAGTCACTTGTTCTCCAAGTCTAACAATGATTTAATAGCGGGAAAGGTTTTCCCTTTGGTTGCTAGATCGCATGATAAAAGGTGAGTTAAATAAAGTATTTAGAGATTGAGTGATGGCCATAGGATGGGTTTAAGATCGACGACCAGTGTTTGATCACTGGACTTTACTTAGGGTTGAAATTCTATCTAGTGATTCAATAAAGCCTCTTGTTCATGTATTCTCTAGATCTGACCAGGGTTAAGAAAAATGTCTCATGACTTGGAGAATGCCTTTAGTTGTGTAGTCGCTAGATGACTATGAGTTAAGTGCTTCAAAAGGGTGGGTCCACACGTCAAATATGGCTAGGGTGTCTGATGGTAATTGGTTTTTGAGGACAGTGATATGGAATTTGTCAGATGTTTGAAGCCGAGGCATAAATGTCAAATGGGCTCACTTGTTAGTTGTTTGTTATGTGGCATCTAGTGATTCAATGTACGGGCAAGCGAGGTGTCATGTGGGGTCAAAATTTTCAAGAATTAAATTGCAGTATGATCTAATGGTCGTCATTATACCATTGATAAAAGATGCATGCCTTTTAGCATCATGCTTTAGTGATAGCCGTTGATCTTATTTGATGACAAGAACTAAAGTGGGTCCTCCTGTCAATGACTTGGTTGTTTTTAATTGGTTGAAAGGACATATGAGGTGGAGGTTGTCAGAAGGACCTATGTGCGATGAAAAGTTATATGTCCACTTGTTGGATATTGTGAGGTTGCCTTATCTGATTGGATAGAGGTATTGATGACATGGCATGTGTCAGTGGGACTGGTGTTTTAGCATTCACGCGTGATTAATGTGTGGCAAGATATTGCGGTTGTCATTATACCGCTAGGATGAGATGCTCAATTTTTAAGTCAATGGTGTAACGATGTCCGTTGATCTTTCTTGATGTCAAAAAGGTTCAAGGTGGGTCAGGATATATGACAGGATAGTTGGCAGTGTGAGAGGTGATCGAGTAATGAGCAATGAATAATATAATGACAAGTGGCACAAGGCAAGCCCATGTGTGGGTCTTATATGAAATGATTCAGCCAACCAACGACTATGCTTTATGTTAGTGTCCTCTAAATCTAGCGGTTCTAATATTTTACTTTTGTTCACTTATTCTCGTAATAAGTTAGCAGTGCTCTAGTTTTCTAGTGAATAAGCAAACAAAGTGATCACTAGGTCTCAGAATAAAGTAATAGTTACCTGGGACATTCAGCAAATGCGAGATAGCCTTTAGTCACAAGTTCTCTAAGTATTAACTAGGGTTAGTTGTTTTGTTTGTTTGCTAGTTCATTGAATGGAGCTTGAGTTAGCAATTTCATTTCGTGAATAGAGAAAGCCTTTGTCATGTAATCACCAAATGTAAACCAGGATTCCTATAAGGTTAAGCTAGAGCCTGGGAATGTAAGGGGATATGATGATCAGGATTTAAAGTTGGTCTAGTTTTAAATGTCAACTGCTGATATGTTTCCCGACACCATGGATGTAGCCGTTGTTGCCAAAGTTTGAATATTTTAAGGGTTTTCAACTACCACAGGATTGAAATTGAATTCTTGGGTAGCTAGATCTAGTAAAATTGGTTGTGTTGACTGCTACAAACTAGTTTGGAAAGTTTGATGGGAGTTTGTAGGGTCTTGTACCGTGAATGAATGAACAGAAGGTTGCTCAAGGCATGTTGCAGGTGGTTGATCAGATTGTTTGACATAGTGATTTCTTGGTATTTGGTACATTGTTCTGAGAGATGTCATAAATGGAAGATCATTTTGAGATCTGTTTGCTCTAGGTTGCTTGGTTTTCCCTATAGTGTATTAATTTTTTATTGAATTTCGTTGGTCTGGTGGGTGAAAACCCTAACGTTGGCCCAAGTCATCCATAGCTTGATTGCATCCTAATTTGTGGAATCCCAAGATGATTGAGGGTATATATTGCAGAAGTTTTTATTTTTAGGGGGTTGATGATTATATTAAAAATTAGTGTAAGGACTGAACAAGGAGAGCTTGGATTTTGGGTCTTTTCCTTAGCATTTTGTTGTCTTGGTAATATATTGATTCTGTAGATTTTAATGAGAATACACTTGAATTCTAATCTCAGATTTATGTTTGTCTTCTTGTTTTGATCTTTGGCTCATATATGTTAATGTCACAAAGTGAGTTAGCATATGGTAAACAAAGAGTATTATGGAATTATCTTTGAGTTCCTAGCAAAGTTAGGATTGAAGTCTTTAAGGTAGTTTTAGTGAGTTCAAGTTTGGACAATAATTTGATGATCAGGTTTGGGAGTGAGAGGGGTAATAGGCATAGCACTTATCCTGAGTTCAAGGGTATTTGAGTTAGACTTCTCAACTCTATGCCCTAGGTTAAGGAACTGATCATTTCTCTGGAAGCACTTTACCATCATCAATCACACAAACACAAATTATAAATTCTTTAAATCAATTAGTAAGGGGTATAAATGTATAATATTTAGTAATTCCTTTCAAGAAGTGAATCAAGGGTACACCCGCCTGAGCATCTAAGCTAAAAGTATAGGAGGATCCTTGTTGATCCTTGTTAATTGGCCCTTTTCCTTGCAGACTTTAGAGTGGTAATAGAGTCAGTGACATTAAGTTGTCAGTCATAGTGTAAACCTACAAGTAGAAAGAGAAGGGGAACCAAAAAATTGCCTTTAGCATGTTTTAACTGCAATGAAGTTGGCCATATTGCTACTAGAAGCCCAAATTGGAAAGAAGAAGATATAAACAAAGATCAATTTAGTGAAGGAAGCTATGGAAGGAGAAACAAAAAAAGTTACTGACACTATAATAGAGACAACCGAGATCACAATGATAAGGGAAAAAAGGTATGTTACATTTCTGAAGAGAATGATATTGATACCGACACTGATGAAGATGTTGAAGTAGTCTTTGTTGTGATGAAGGATGATTCAGAGGAAGAAGAAAGGTATGTAGAGAAAACACTCATTTCTAAAGTCAATCAGAATGATACATGGATCATTGATAGTGGCTATACACATCACATGATTGGTGATGAAGAAAAGTTTAATCATCTTGAGAAATATAATGGAGGATTGGTAAAAATAGGTCATGATACACCATGTATGGTTTAAGGAAAAGGATTTTTATTGATAAATGGTAAAATTAGATGTGATAATGCTTATTGGGTAAAAGGAATGAATTATAATTTGCTATGTATAGCACAACTTAACAACTCAAGTCACCGAGTAGCTTTTGAAATCAAGAAGGTAAAGATATTTGATGATAGAGGAAAGCTCGATGGAACAGGAGCACAATATAAAGGTAACTTATTCTATCTTGACAATGTTGAGTCTTCCTATTTTCTAGTGAAAAATGAGGATGCATGGTTATGGCATCAAAGGTTATGTCATGTAAATTTTGATACCATGATTAAGATTAGTAGAAAGAAAGAGGTCTGCCTAGCCTGATCATGTTGTGTCATGAATTCCAAAAAGGAAAAATGACAAAATCTAGTTTTAAGAGTAAAAACTATTCAACAAAGAGAATCTTGGAGCTAGTTCACACTGACCTATGTGACCCTATGAGAACTCAGAGCTACCATGGAGATAGATATTTTATTCTATTTGATGATGATTAAACTAGATTGATGATTGTTATTTTTTTAAAGGAGAAATCTGAGGCATTTAAGATGTTTAAATGGTACAAAGAAAAAGTAGAAAAAGAAACTAGGAAAGAACTGAAATGCTTGAGATCTAGCAGAGGTGCTGATTTTATTTCTAATGAATTCAATAACTATTGTATTGCGCATGGTATAAAAAGATAGGTTTCTACTCTGAGAACACCACAACAGAATGAGATTGTTGAAAGGAGAAATAGATCAATTGTCGATTGCTCAAGGAAACTGATGATTAAAAATAATGTTGCACAAGTTTACTGGAGATAGGTAGTTAGCACAGTTGTATATGTTCTAAACCGAGTACATTTGAAGAAAGAAACAAACAAACTACCCTATGAGTTATGATTTGGTCACAAACTGAGTGTAAGTTACTTCAAAATTTTTGGTAGTAAATTTTTTATTCTAAAAGATGATAGGAATGAGAAATTTGACTCTAAAGGGGATGAGGAAATATTTCTTGGATATTGTACTAAAAGAAAAGCTTACAAGTGTCTGAATAAGGTTTCTAATAAGATGATTAAAAGTGCTGATGTCAGAGTTGATGAATTTGATGATAAAAATGATGGAGAAAGCACTAAGGATCTAAAAGAGTATGGTAGATTCACTTACATTGAGCATCCAGGGTACCTACTGAAGCCACAGGTTGGGTTGACGGAGCATGAGGAAAATAACAATGAGGAAAAAGAAAGTGAAATAAAGGATCAAGAAATAGCTACTGAGCAAGGAAATGAACTTGAAAAAAGTGAACAATAAAGAAGAGATCAAGTTCTGGCAAGATTTGTCACAATACATCATCTTGAGAACCAAATCATTAGAGACAAGCAAGCTGGCATGCAGACAATAAATAAGTTAAGACAAGGTACATGCTTAGTTTGTGAGTTTGAACTAAAAAATGTTAAGGTTTCACTTGAGAATGAAGAATGGATAAATGCTATGAATGAAGAGATAGAACAGATAGAGAAAAACAAGACATGGACTTTAGTACCTAGGCCAAAAGATAAAAATGTTATCAGTACTAAATGGATTTTCAGAAATAAGCTAAATGAAAATGGAGAGGTTACAAGAAATAAAGCTAGACTAGTTTGCAAGGGATATGCATAGGAGGAAGGTATTGATTATGGTGAAAATTTTGCACCTGTTTCTAGACTAGAAGGAGTATGCATGTTACTTGCATATGCTGCACATAAAAATTTCAAAGTCTATCAAATGGATGCCAAGTTTTCTTTTCTGAATGGGATACTAGAAGAGGAGGTCTACATAGAACAACCAAAAGGGTTTGTTGATACGAATAAAAAAGACATGGTATGTAGACTACACAAAGCTTTATATGGTTTAAAGAAAGCACCTAGAGCTTGGTATGAAAGGTTGCATACTTATCTTTTAAGTATTGGTTTTGTGAGAACTAGTGAAAAAAATAATTTGTACATGAAAGGTGAATATGATGATACTATCTTGATTGCTGAAATATTTGTGGATGATATAATTTTTGGAGGACAAGATCATATCTATAAATCATTTTCTAATGAAATGAGAAAAGAATTTGAAATGTCTATGTTTGGATAGATTAATTTATTTCTAGGCTTGCAGGTTATTCAATAGAATGATAAAATATTCATCACACAATCAAACTATATAAAGGAAGTATTGAGAACATTTGGCATGGAAGATGCTAAACCAGTTGGAACACCAATGGTCATAGGATACAAATTAACCAAAGATGATGAATCTACAAAGGTAAAAAAGACATTATACCAATCTATGATTGGTAAATTGATGTATGCATTACACAGTAGGCCAGATATTGCACATGCAATGGGATTGTTTCTAGATTTTTTTCTAGTCCAAAGGATTCACATATGATTGTAGTAAAAAGAATCTTAAGATACCTAAAGAAAATATAGAGGAATATAACTTATGGTATCCTAAGGAAAGGAATTTTGAACTAAGAGTCTACACCAACACAAATTGGGCTAGAAATATAGATGCTACAAATAGAAGAATTGAAGGAGCATTTTTCTTTGGTGAAAGACTTGTTACCTAGACAAGTAAGAAACAACCTTGTATTTCTCAGTCTATTGTAGAAGTAGAATATGTTGTTGTTGCTAAAAACTATTCAAACATTACATATATCAAGAAAGTGTTGGAAGGGATGAACAAGGTAATCACTGAGCTAGTGATTATATATTGTGGAAACACTAGTGCAATACATATCTCTAATAATCTTGTAATGCATTCAAAGAAAAAGAATATTTCTATTAAGTATCACTACTTAAGAGAACAAGTACAAGAGAAGCAAGTCAAACTAGAATATGTTACATCAAAAGAGAAACTTGTAGATATTTTTACTAAGCCTCTATCAAAGGACACTTTTGAATACTTGAGGACTAGACTTGGGGTCCATCCCCTATCTACCGGTCACTAATGTGATCTGGAGGTTGCATCAGCCTATTCTTATCAGAAGATCATTCATGTTGATGCAACATAGCTCAAACTTTGGATTCTGTCTAAGGTTGTGAAAGATTTGAAGGATCAGAACATAGATTTGTGTATCAGTATACCGAGATACATTGTTTGCACCAAACAACAAAGAGTTACTTAGCTATTGTAGAGCTGTATGTTTTATGTTTTTCTATGGTATTGTTGTCAAAGGTAGAGATAAACAATATGATAAATGAGGAGATCAATGAAAAATTTATCTAAGGGAGAGATAACCAGAGAGCTGGAAAGATCAAATCCACAAAGGAAAGTCTACACTTGTAATGCTATTATGTAACATAGTGATTGAACATATTAAATATCAGGCTAGGGAGAGCTTATCGAGCTACATCATTTATTTACATAGTTATAGAATACATGTTGGGTATGTGCATGGCAGATTTTCATATTGCTTGAGTTTCCATTAATGCCAAAGGGAGAGATTGATGAACTACAATTGGTTGAATACATGAATGACTTGAAGATCAGTGATTAGAGATCACTGAGTACTGAAATGATATGTAAGATAATTAAATCAATCATTTTGTTGTCATTGATGTCAACTAGTTTTGACAATACTTATTATGATAGTTACAAATATCTAAATATTTTTAAAGAGGAGAGAAGAAATGAAGAACTAAAATATCTACATGGAGAAAGATGGATATGACAGATGATGATAAGGAATACTCTTGGTAACTTATTGATGAGTCTATGACTTCATATGGTTGACTTGATAATGTTGTATTAATCTATTTTTAAGAAGGAAGAAAAATGTTACAAGGTAGTGTGGTCAGTTGATGAAGCACTTTAGTGTATATTGAGCGACACTGTTAACTGAAC
>BSBK01005337.1:5000-32500 GCA_027943335.1 Chamaecyparis obtusa
AGATAATAATCTAGAACAACTATATTCTCAAGAGTCACAAGAACAACAAAAATATCACTGATACAATGAATCGTGCATAAATTAAAAATAAGAGTAAGATCTTTAAAATTTGAACATCACTCAAGTGATTGATTAAAATTAAATTAAGGAACATGAACATGTGTACGCACCTATACCAGATAAATAAGAAACACATTCATAATCAGTTGGATATATAGGATCATGCATGTCTATACCATTGTCATCATCTTTATAAGGAGGTATTTTGATTAACTCTTTCTATTCCTATTGTGAAACATATCCATTTACAATATTCTCACATTTAATCGTTGCATTGTTCTCAACATAGTCATCACAAAAGCATGATTTATCTCTTACTTGAATCAGTGGGGGCTTGTGGTGTCCTGAAGTCATCACTTGATATAAAGTTATAATACCAACAATAGATTGATAATTTTAAGGATTAGATCGATCAATATCTATTGTACAAATATGAAATTATTAGATCAATAATTACGATAAAAGTGAAATGCACTTCATGAAATTTTAAAATAATTTGAGTTAAAAAATTACCTTTCACTTCCCAAAAATAATGTTTGTTGTATTTTGTGTCCCGACTAGCAAAATGAGTCCAACACCATTCAACAATTTTCTTTGAATTCTCTATCATGTTACCTACATAAAAGAAATATTAGTTTAAAGAAAATGGAAATTGAAGTTCAATATACTTACATGCATCAAACAATGAACACCATTTGTGTTCCTTCAAGTTTTTCTTTCTGGAGTGCACACTTCACACATGCTCTTGCTCCATCGTGCTATCCTTTTCCATGTCCAATTTCAAAGAAGTTTATGAGAAACTTAACATTGGTGTCTAGCATGTTGCATGACTATTAAAGGATTTTGCAGACTTAAAGTGTCCTAGGAAAAAGTTGTAGACACATGTATAAATAATCATTTAATAAAGTGTATAAATTGAAATTATAAATAGAATTGAATTAAAGATAATGTACTTACCTACACAACCATAAGACCAAATCTAGTGTTGTGAAGCATTTATTCCATGATTCACAAGATCTTCAAAAAAACATTGCAAAATAATGAGCCACATAGCTCCTATCATGTACCATATCATCACTGATATATAAATGAACCTCCTTGATGATAATGTGTTCATTTGGATCAGTACTTTCTATCTCATCCAAATCAAATTGTGCATGTCTATAGGTCACTTGCAAAAATATTGCAACTTTCTCAAAATGATAATATTGAGCTTGGAGCTCCGATTGAGGGGAAAACATATAGTTCTTAGAGAAATCTACAATTGAAAGAATATAACTAGGTGGAAAACAATTTTTGGAATCATGAAACTGTTTAGCTTGCCATTGTGCACCATGAAAATGTTGGATATGTGGATAAATCATAGTTCAAAATTTGTTCATAAACTCAAGGTAGGGAAATCCACTCTCCTTCAATGTAATTTTTTTGGATTCCTATCCTATCTTGGTTCAGTATGTTTCATATTCAAATCTCTTCCACAAGACTGTTGTTGAAATATCAATATTTTCAATTTGTAATGGAAATTTCTGTAAATGTCTACAATTAATGCATTCACTTTTTATACATTGGACATTGAACTCATCTGAATCATCTGGTTTATCACATAGAATGGACTTCACAAATTATGTCATACTTCTCGGGATGACCGTATCTTGATTAAGTACTACCATAATTTTTTTATATGATTGCAAGTATAGATGAAACTAAAAATGATTTAAAAAACAACAAGTTTCATGAACCTTATTTATGCGTACAAAGCAAAATTTCAAATATTCTTTGACCTATTTTCACATCTGAAAATTCTTTCTTGAATGCATCAAACAACTCACTTTGTGTTGTATAGAAAAAATGTTTTAGATGTGAAATTTTGTTACTAGTCTCTTCATTTATCATTTGTATAATGTCCCTTCTATCAGGAGAAACATGAGAGTGGCTGGTCCAATATTCAACGAATCATCTGCTTACATATTCAAGAATTCTTTCTTTTCGAGGAAGTATACAAATATTTACCCAATTCTTTTCAATATTTTTCATCTAACATATCGGTCATCCTAATATATATTTGAATAATTCTTCTTGATACATTGAGTAATTGAGAAATTGCTTGAACTTGTCTTCTACCTGTCAACTTCTTACTAGAAATCATAGTCATCAATGCTCTACGAGAAATAAATGAATCAACTTCTTGACTTGTATTAACAACATTCAAAGCATCACCCAAAATTTTAAGTACCATTTCTTTTACTTGACATCATGAGCTTTTCCTATTATTAGCACCCAACAACTCCAAAACCGTAGTCATTTCTCTTTTTTTGAATAACTTGACAAATAATTGTGCTCTTCGTAACAAAGATTTTTTTTAAAATATTCCGCCTACTTGTTTTTGAGATGCAATTTAATTTTTCTTTCAGGTACCATGTCTTCAGATGAAATTTGATTGAAAAGAGAATCCTCATTCATCTCCATCAAATTTTGCATGCCAAAAAAATATTCCTACCTTGCTTATTACAAACTTATTCCCCTAGTTGAGTTGCATCTTCTTCAATATCAATAGGTTTCTCTTGATCACATTTTGTCATCCCTTTTTGATCATATTTCCTTGATCTATTCCTTTTATTTCCCATTGCACAAAGTATTCAAATGGAGAGGTTAACAATTCAATGCAAGAAAATATATCTTTACTACTCCTTGATAAAAAGATTGCTTTCCCAATCCTTCAGAAAAAAGCGCTTTCCTATTTCTTCACAAAAGAAATGCTACTTTCTAACTCCAAAAATCACTTGAAATTAGATTTATTTTATTTTTGTTTGATTTTAAAATTAAAAAGATTCATCCTCATTTATATGAGGTTCAAGCAATGGTCGCTTGCATGCAATCGCTCGCGCAGGAGCCAACCCATATGTATAGTTGTCTGAGTAGGATTCAACTAAATCCAAGTTGGTCGAGTCATACTCCACTAAGTCATTTGATGTGGCATGCCATGAGGTAGCCAATACCCCAAAATCTGTAGAATTGTAAAACTTTCAAGTTCTGCTGCTTATTTCTATATGAAAAGACAATATTTAAAAAAAAAAAACTTAAAATACCCTTTTGTAGAGCTCAAAATTAGGAATTTGGGAATATAAGTTTTATAGTATGTCAATTAGAAAAAGTACATTAAATTTACTAAATACTGAAAGTAGGTATATTAAGTTTCGATAAGATGTTGATTCAGAAAAATAAGTTAAAATCATATTGAATAAAAATCAAAAAATTATATGGAACACTAGAGAAGACAATCCTCTTTAATAATATATAATTTGATTTTTTTTGGTATAGTTCTGATAGGGGAAACAAGGTGGGAGACATAAACATGCTTCAACATCAACAAGGATGCTAGTAACATGCTTCAATTGAACCTCTATCATGTCCTTCATTAACCAAAAAGTTTTTATCAAATCTTCCCTCTGTCTTTTGTAATAACAACCATTCTTCCTGAAGCTCACCAACTTTAATCCTTCATTATATTTCTTAATCACTTCACTTTTTCCTCTAAAATTGTCTAAAGTGATAGGCCACCGAGGATAGTACCTGTATATATTATCAATTTCCTTCACACAATATTTTGTTTCACTGATAAATCTAGTAATTTTTTGTTTTGCATTTGTACGTTTCTTCTCTAGAGACCTCTTAACCACACCAAAATCTGCACCATACTGTATCAAATTATTTTTAATATCATTAACTAATTGAACTGGTAATATACCAGACACACTAGATACCATATTTATTTAACTGATCAAGTAATCAGTCAACAACTCCATCACTGAAGTCGTGTTCATTGATGAACACCTTGTCCATATTTCACCGATTCTGTCAAAATTCTCATCATCCAACAAAGTTCCAATTTCATTACAATCCACATGATCATATTCTATTAGAGAAGCCACATCTTTCTCCACCTCTTCTTCCTCTTTTTCTTCCTTCTCTTCTGCTTCCCCATCTTTCTTAGCTGAACTTATTTTTCATCCTCCAAAATGGTGACTATTTCTTTTCCTTTATCACTTGCCTTCCTCTCCTTAGGTTCCAGAAAGGAACCACTAGAAAAAAGTTCTAATCTCTTCTAACTTGAGAAGGAGCCCTCCTCACCATGACTTATGGGTGTAGTACTAGTAATCGTCAAACTTGACCCAACATTTTCCTACAAAGACATAATGTATTCCTTACAAATATCTTCTCTATTTTCCAACTCAACACGAAGAAAACAAACTCTCTGTCATCGCACTAGATAAATTATCCCCACATATCCACTCTAAGGATTTTGATTCTTTGCATATCTTATGTAGGTAACCCAAACTCTAATTGCTTGATTCGGTTGTGATTGAATTCCTTTAGCTCAACTTTCTTCATCCTATTCGTTGTAGACACACTAATACCTCAAATAGCCAATTTGGATGCCATAATTACTCACAAATCTCTCTTTGAGCTTCTTAGTACTTCCACTACTAATTGTAATTTTCACTTAACTCTTCCTAATTTCCTTTTTTACTCCTCTCCTCTCCACCACTATTTATCATTTTCCCATTTTTCTCTACTTGACTCCTCTCAAGTCATCTTGGTTCTACATTGCCTTGAGTTTCAAATCGATCCTATCTATTGAATCAACTTGAAAATATCTATAAATTGTGAATCATTTGTCCAAAACAATGATCCACAAACCACAATATTCAATTTCTTCTTGTCATTATTGCATCATTTGTATTGTCACACTATTGAATTGTTTATATTAAAAAAATTGAGAGCCCTTTCAAGGAATAATAAAAAGGATAATAGAAAATACATAAAATGAATGTATTCTTAATTTAGTTTGAATCTCTTTTATTAAATTTTATTTCATATTTATTTTTTGGTTAAATAGGCTACTAGACTTTGAATTTGAGTTTGGTGGTTCATCTCATATTCTCTTTATTCTATTTCCTACTTCAACAACAAGATTTGAACTCATGTTTATAGGATTGATATGAATACACCATACTTAAAGTCTCCACCTTCCACATAATTTGTGACATGTCTTCTATTTGGTTATCACGTACTTGATTCTCCCAATAGGCATATCATTAGAATCCTACTTGCCTTTGTCGCCTTTGGCTTTCGTACTAGCCTGGTAGTACATGCCATCATAAATCTTCACCTGAGCTGGATCGTCAATTCTATTCAATAATGCCAAATATACAAACAAGATTGAAAGGACTAAGCTTATAATTAATTAAAATGTCATCCTTACCTTTCATCAGACCATTTTCACGAAGGCCTCTAGTTTGGATTATATACAAAGACAATGGGTTATATTCTCAAGGGATTTAGGTCCATGAGAAGATTGAATTCTTTGATCAAAACATCATTTCTAGATGTACCTTCATTGTGATTAGTCCATCCTCTATTTATCCCCAATGAGTTATTCTCATTCTCATTTTTCTTTGATTTTGTATATGGTCATTTTTCTTATTATTCTAGGGTTAAGTTTTTACTTTGGACGACCTTCAATATTGTAGTCACATGTGCGATGAATATATCCTCATTCAACAAGTGTGTTGCTCTGTCCATTCTAAATAGTGATATTTTATAGTCTACTAAATTCTCTATAGAAGTGCTAAGAAAGCTCTTCCTTTAGTAGTCACAAGAATTGTGAGATCTATAAGATGTGTCATTGGTAACAACATCCTTGATGAGCTTACCCATAGCTTTTGTACCCTACTAAAGTTGTAAATACATTTCTCTCTAACTCTATAGATTGGTTGCAATCATATTCTTTGGTTGTTGAACTCGTGGTAAATTAGGTGGATGAGAAAGTCTCCTCTAAAAATTCTCTATATTTAGCCATAAAATTTTATGGCCTACACCTAGGAAAGGCCTTAATTGATGGTCTCTTCAAGTGCAAAGACCTTAGAAATTTTGGTTTCCTATGTTTTTATTTTGCACTAAAAAGGTCTATTCTTGAATAAATGTGTTTGAAATTAATTCAGCCCCGAGGGCACACAAATTGGAGCTAGGACAATGTCTCTGTGATAAGGCAAATGGAAAATATGAAGCTCTACTGCTCATTATGCACTAGAAGCATGACCTAGTCCACCCATTAGCTTATGGGATGCAAGTAAAAAAGGAAGAGGAGGAACAAGCTCCGAATATGAAGGAGGCTGAGGCTTTGAATGTGTGTAGACACATGCTTCAAACTCAAATCTAGACATGCATACCAAATGGTGTGAGTAAAATCTTTATCTTTTTTTTTTGCCTCTTGTTCTAAACTTTGGCAGGTATGGCTTTGTAGTTAAGTAAAAGCTTCCACAATGCAATATCTATTTAATTTATAATGTTGCGTTCTTTTTTTCTTGTCCTAAAGAAGCTTATATGTCTGTTTAGTGGGTTAATATATTCCCCTTAATTAGTATTGTATTTCTTTTAGTATTCTTCAAGGGAAAATTTATTCCCTTCTATTCATCTATTTTCGGCAGTATGTAAACCTTGCTCTCATTTTGTTTATGGTATGAGAGGCTTGATGTAGGAGCATCCTGGGTGTAAGAGCAATCTTGCATCACCCAAAGAAACATTTCTATCTTTTTGTATTCAATAAGGGCTATTTTGTGCAGAGCTGCTATTTATGGAAAGTTACTATTTTTGGTAATTTTTGTATGTGCTCAGAATGATCTGATTTCTTTCTTGGAGGTTCATTTTGGTCATATAAGTCTGCCAGCAAAGTTTCATAGCTAGATCAGTTGTAGTTTTGAAGATATTGAAGATTTTCGGTATTGGCAGCAGGGGACAAAAACTTTGAACTCAGTTTTGAAGGCTTTAGAAGCCCCGGATGAGGTCGAAATTTGGGCTGCATGAAACTTGCTTGATTCAGGCATTGTAGAGCTCCTCGCGCCCTTTCTGAAATGGGGTTACAATAGTCAATCGGGTCAACTGATGATGACTTATGGTCTTCGGAAGTTGGGTCACCTGAAATGGCGAAAAATGATTTTTCTTCAAAATTTCTGTTCGGGTTTCAAAATTTATTTTGAGCCCACTATGATGTAATGAAATGTAAAATTGAAATAATTCTAAGTTTGGTCGGCCTTAGGGCTAAATTTCTCGAACCTTCTCGGGCGGTGGAAATTGCCTATATAAGGAAGGCTGTATTATTGTCTTAGGCAGTTCAGAATAGTTCTGGGTAGTAGATCTAGGTATTGATTCGAGGCTTTGTCCTACAGAATATTGTAAGGGAATGCCCATGTGGCTTTGCATATTGTAATTCTGAAAGTTTGTAATTTCACATTTGTGGAGATAATAAGAAGCCAATTTTCTGTTCTTGCATATTGTTGTTGTTTCTCTATTTCTGTTATGTGTTTGTGGTATTAAGGGGAGCACCCTTCATCAAGTGGTATCAGAGCAGGAGTTCTTGAGTGTGTAAACAGATCGCCGACTGTGAGGCAGTTTGCACCAGGATCGTGGCTAGGGTTTCAGCGCGCATCACGAAAATACCTCCACGAAGGGAACGTGGCGGAAGAGCTGGTGTTGTAACACCTGAGGTTAGAGAGCTGCAGAGACAAGTGCGAGCATTGCAAGAAGAGATTCGCAGAGGAATGAATCTTAATGTCAGAGACGAAAGCGAGGATGAAGCCGAAGAAGAATATCAAGAAGAGACAAGAGTTGCGATACTGGATTTGAAGAAGCAAGTGGCTGAATTAGAAGTGAAGCTAAGAAAGAGAAAAGTGATTCAAAGAGATGATAATTCTTTAGATGAAGGAAAGAAGGAAGTTACAATGGAGTATCATGCAAGCGGTACAAAAGAAGAGGTAGAGCATGCAAATGAAAAGATTCATGAACCTGTAATTGAAGAGGATGATTTATTAATGAAAATTGTAGCAGTTGAGGAAGAGTGGAACATCTTGATTGGAGGTCAAAGGAAAGAAGCCATTACATGCATTGTTGAGGTCACGGAAGAAGAAAATAAAGATGAAGATGTGAAGAAGTTTGTACAGAGTTGCAGAGTATGTCAGATGGCGAAAGGAGTGAAGCAGAATACAGGGTTGTATCAGCCATTACCTGTACCAGAGAAGCCTTGGGAGGGTATTAGCATGGACTTTGTTCTTGGTTTACCGAGGACTCAGCGGGGACATGATTCAATTTTTGTGGTCGTTGATAGATTTTAAAAAATGGCACATTTCATTCCCTGCAAGAAGACTACTGATGCTGTTCATGTAGCAGAATTATTTTTCAGAGAAGTAGTGAGACTTCATGGTTTGCCAAAGACCATAGTTTCAGATCGAGACACTAAGTTTGTTGGATATTTCTGGCGTACATTGTGGAAGAAGTTGAAGATAGATTTGAAGTTCAGTTCATCACATCATCCACAGACTGATGGACAGACAGAGGTAGTGAATAGAAGTTTGGAAAATTTGTTGAGATGTTTGGTTGGAGATAAGCCAACAGGATGGGATTTGATTTTACCAAAGACGGAATTTGCATACAATAATTCTGTCAAGAGGAGCACTGGTAAATCACCATTCCAGATTGTATATGGAAGTACTCCAAGAAATGCATCTGAATTGAGGAAGATAGATAAATGAGAAATAAGTAGTGCTGAAGCTGAGGATTTTGCAGAACACTTGAAGAACATCCATGGGGAGGTGAGGAAGCATATTACCAAGATGAACGCACAGTATAAGGCTAAGGCAGATGAGAAAAGGAGGTATAAGGAATTTCAGGTTGGAGATGAAGTCATGGTTCATTTGCGGAAGGAGCGGTTTCCAGTTGGTACATATAACAAGCTGAAAATGAAGAAGTTTGGACCATGTAAGATACTGAAGAAACATGATTCAGGAAACACATATGAGTTAGAATTGCCTACTGAGCTAAATATTTCACCAGTGTTTAACATTTCAGATTTGACAGAGTATCATGAAGGAGGTGTTGAAGATGAGATCACAGCAGCACAGTGGAGTATTCAAGCAACTAGTTAAGACACTAAGGAGATCGAAGATATACTGGACAGTCGTATTGGCAGAAGCACAAGGAATAAGATATATGAAGAATATCTGGTCAAGTGAAAAGGACGACCTGTTGAAGATTCATCATGGCTGACAAAGGAGGAGATTAGCCGTCTTGGTTTTCCTCTGCACACCTGAGTCGTGGCAGGGTCACTTCTCAAATTACCCTGGGTGCCTGATGCAGGAGCATCCTGGGTGTAAGAGCAATCTTGCATCACCCAAAAAAACATTTCTATCTTTTTGTATTCAATAAGGGCTATTTTGTGCAGAGCTGCTATTTATGGAAAGTTATTATTTTTGGTAATTTTTGTATGTGCTCAGAATGATCTGATTTCTTTCTTGGAGGTTCATTTTGGTCATATAAGTCTGCCAACAAAGTTTCATAGCTAGATCAGGTGTAGTTTTGAAGATATTGAAGATTTTCGGTATTGGCAGCAGGGGACAGAAACTTTGAACTCAGTTTTGAAGGCTTTAGAAGCCCCGGATGAGGTCGAATTTTGGGCTGAATGAAGCTTGCTTGATTCAGGCGTTGTAGAGCTCCTCGCGCCCTTTTTGAAATGGGGTTACAATAGTCAATCGGGTCAACTGGTGATGACTTATGGTCTTCGAAAGTTGGGTCACCTGAAATGGCAAAAAATGATTTTTCTTCAAAATTTCTGTTTGGGTTTCAAAATTTATTTTGAGCCGACTATGATGTAATGAAATGTAAAATTGAAATAATTCTAAGTTTGGACGGCCTTAGGGCTAAATTTCTGGAACCTTCTCGGGCGGTGGAAATTCCCTATATAAGGAAGGCTGTATTATTGTCTTAGGCAGTTCAGAATAGTTCTGGGTAGTAGATCTGGGTATTGATTCGAGGCTTTGTCCTACAGAATATTGTAAGGGAATGCCCATGTGGCTTTGCATATTGTAATTCTGAAAGTTTGTAATTCCACATTTGTGGAGATAATAAGAAGCCAATTTTCTGTTCTTGCATATTGTTGTTGTTTATCTATTTCTGTTATGTGTTTGTGGTATTAAGGGGAGCACCCTTCATCAAGTGGTATCAGAGCAGGAGTTCTTGAGTGTGTAAACAGATCACCGACTGTGAGGCAGTTTGCACCAGGACCGTGGCTAGGGTTTCAGCGCACATCACGAAAATGCCTCCACGAAGGGAACGTGGCGGAAGAGCTGGTGTTGTAACACCTGAGGTTAGAGAGCTGCAGAGAAAAGTGCGAGCATTGCAAGAAGAGATTCGCAGAGGAATGAATCTTAATGTCAGAGACGAAAGCGAGGATGAAGCCGAAGAAGAATATCAAGAAGAGACAAGAGTTGCGATACTGGATTTGAAGAAGCAAGTGGCTGAATTAGAAGCGAAGCTAAGAAAGAGAAAAGTGATTCAAAGAGATGATAATTCTTTAGATGAAAGAAAGAAGGAAGTTACAATGGAGTATCATGCAAGCGGTACAAAAGAAGAGGTAGAGCATGCAAATGAAAAGATTCATGAACCTGTAATTGAAGAGGATGACTTATTAATGAAAATTGTAGTAGTTGAGGAAGAGTGGAACATCTTGATTGGAGGTCAAAGGAAAGAAGCCATTACATGCATTGTTGAGGTCACGGAAGAAGAAAATAAAGATGAAGATGTGAAGAAGTTTGTACAGAGTTGCAGAGTATGTCAGATGGCGAAAAGAGTGAAGCAGAATATAGGGTTGTATCAGCCATTAGCTGTACCAGAGAAGCTTTGGGAGGGTATTAGCATGGACTTTGTTCTTGGTTTACCGAGGACTCAGCGGGGACATGATTTAATTTTTGTGGTGGTTGATAGATTTTCAAAGATGGCACATTTCATTCCCTGCAAGAAGACTACTGATGCTATTCATGTAGCAGAATTATTTTTCAGAGAAGTAGTGAGACTTCATGGTTTGCCAAAGACCATAGTTTCAGATCGAGACACTAAGTTTGTTGGATATTTCTGGCATACATTGTGGAAGAAGTTGAAGACAGATTTGAAGTTCAGTTCATCACATCATCCACAGACTGATGGACAGACAGAGGTAGTGAATAGAAGTTTGAGAAATTTGCTGAGATGTTTGGTTGGAGATAAGCCAACAGGATGGGATTTGATTTTACCACAGGCGGAATTTGCATACAATAATTCTGTCAACAGGAGCACTGGTAAATCACCATTCCAGATTGTATATGGAAGTAGTCCAAGAAATGCATCTGAATTGAGGAAGATAGATAAAGGAGAAATAAGTAGTGCTGAAGCTGAGGATTTTGCAGAACACTTGAAGAACATCCATGGGGAGGTGAGGAAGCATATTACCAAGATGAACGCACAGTATAAGGCTAATGCAGATGAGAAAAGGAGGTATAAGAAATTTCAGGTTGGAGATGAAGTCATGGTTCATTTGCGGAAGGAGCGGTTTCCAGTTGGTACATATAACAAACTGAAAATGAAGAAGTTTGGACCATGTAAGATACTGAAGAAACGTGATTCAGGAAACGCATATGAGGTAGAATTGCCTACTGAGCTAAATATTTCACCAGTGTTTAACATTTCAGATTTGACAGAGTATCATGAAGGAGGTGTTGAAGATGAGATCACAGCAGCACAGTGGAGTATTCCAGCAACTAGTTCAGACACTAAGGAGATCGAAGATATACTGGACAGTCGTATTGGCAGAAGCACAAGGAACAGGCTATATGAAGAATATCTGGTCAAGTGGAAAGGACGACCTGTTGAAGATTCATCATGGCTGACAAAGGAGGAGATTAGCCGTCTTGGTTTTCCTCTGCACACCTGAGTCGTGGCAGGGTCACTTCTCAAATTACCCTGGGTGTCTGATGCAGGAGCATCCTGGGTGTAAGAGCAATCTTGCATCACCCAAAAAAACATTTCTATCTTTTTATATTCAATAAGGGCTATTTTGTGCAGAGCTGCTATTTATGGAAAGTTACTATTTTTGGTAATTTTTGTATGTGCTCAGAATGATCTGATTTCTTTCTTGGAGGTTCATTTTGGTCATATAAGTCTGCCAGCAAAGTTTCATAGCTAGATCAGTTGTAGTTTTGAAGATATTGAAGATTTTCGGTATTGACAGCAGGGGACAGAAACTTTGAACTCAGTTTTGAAGGCTTTAGAAGCCCCGGATGAGGTCAAATTTTGGGCTCGCTTCATTTAGGCGTTGTAGAGCTCCTCGCGCCCTTTCGGAAATGGGGTTACAATAGTCAATCGGGTCAACTGTTGATGACTTATGGTCTTCGAAAGTTGGGTCACCTGAAATGGCAGAAAATGATTCTTCTTCAAAATTTCTGTTCGGGTTTCAAAATTTATTTTGAGCCGACTATGATGTAATGAAATGTAAAATTGAAATAATTCTAAGTTTGGTCGGCCTTAGGGCTAAATTTCTGGAACCTTATCGGGCGGTGAAAATTGCCTATATAAGGAAGGCTGTATTATTGGCTTAGGCAGTTCAGAATAGTTCTGGGTAGTAGATCTGGGTATTGATTCGAGGCTTTGTCCTACAGAATATTGTAAGGGAATGCCCATGTGGCTTTGCATATTGTAATTCTGAAAGTTTGTAATTCCACATTTGTGGAGATAATAAGAAGCCAATTTTCTGTTCTTGCATATTGTTGTTGTTTCTCTATTTCTGTTATGTGTTTGTGGTATTAAGGGGAGCACCCTTCATCAAGTGGTATCAGAGCAGGAGTTCTTGAGTGTGTAAACAGATCGCCGACTGTGAGGCAGTTTGCACCAGGACCGTGGCTAGGGTTTCAGCGCGCATCACGAAAATGCCTCCACGAAGGGAACGTGGCGGAAGAGCTGGTGTTGTAACACCTGAGGTTAGAGAGCTGCAGAGACAAGTGCAAGCATTGCAAGAAGAGATTCGCAGAGGAATGAATCTTAATGTCAGAGACGAAAGCGAAGATGAAGCCGAAGAAGAATATCAAGAAGAGACAAGAGTTGCGATACTGGATTTGAAGAAGCAAGTGGCTGAATTAGAAGCGAAGCTAAGAAAGAGAAAAGTGATTCAAAGAGATGATAATTCTTTAGATGAAGGAAAGAAGGAAGTTACAATGGAGTATCATGCAAGCGGTACAAAAGAAGAGTTAGAGCATTCAAATGAAAAGATTCATGAACCTGTAATTGAAGAGGATGATTTATTAATGAAAATTGTAGCAGTTGAGGAAGAGTGGAACATCTTGATTGGAGGTCAAAGGAAAGAAGCCGTTACATGCATTGTTGAGGTCACGGAAGAAGAAAATAAAGATGAAGATGTGAAGAAGTTTGTACAGAGTTGCAGAGTATGTCAGATGGCGAAAGGAGTGAAGCAGAATACAGGGTTGTATCAGCCATTACCTGTACCAGAGAAGCCTTGGGAGGGTATTAGCATGGACTTTGTTCTTGGTTTACCGAGGACTCAGCGGGGACATGATTCAATTTTTGTGGTGGTTGATAGATTTTCAAAGATGGCACATTTCATTCCCTGCAAGAAGACTACTGATGCTGTTCATGTAGCAGAATTATTTTTCAGAGAAGTAGTGAGACTTCATGGTTTGCCAAAGACCATAGTTTCAGATCGAGACATTAAGTTTGTTGGATATTTCTGACGTACATTGTGGAAGAAGTTGAAGACAGATTTGAAGTACAGTTCATCACATCATCCACAGACTGATGGACAGACAGAGGTAGTGAATAGAAGTTTGGGAAATTTGCTGAGATGTTTGGTTGGAGATAAGCCAACAGGATGGGATTTGATTTTACCACAGGCGGAATTTGCATACAATAATTCTGTCAACAGGAGCACTGGTAAATCACCATTCCAGATTGTATATGGAAGTAGTCCAAGAAATGCATCTGAATTGAGGAAGATAGATAAAGGAGAAATAAGTAGTGCTGAAGCTGAGGATTTTGCAGAACACTTGAAGAACATCCATGGGGAGGTGAGGAAGCATATTACCAAGATGAACGCACAGTATAAGGCTAAGGCAGATGAGAAAAGGAGGTATATGGAATTTCAGGTTGGAGATGAAGTCATGGTTCATTTGCGGAAGGAGCGGTTTCCAGTTGGTACATATAACAAGCTGAAAATGAAGAAGTTTGGACCATGTAAGATACTGAAGAAACATGATTCAGGAAACGCATATGAGGTAGAATTGCCTACTGAGCTAAATATTTCACCAGTGTTTAACATTTCAAATTTGACAGAGTATCATGAAGGAGGTGTTGAAGATGAGATCACAGTAGCACAGTGGAGTATTCCAGCAACTAGTTCAGACACTAAGGAGATCGAAGATATACTGGACAGTCGTATTGGTAGAAGCACAAGGAACAGGATATATGAAGAATATCTGGTCAAGTGGAAAGGATGACCTGTTGAAGATTCATCATGGCTGACAAAGGAGGAGATTAGCCGTCTTGGTTTTTCTCTGCACACCTGAGTCGTAGCAGGGTCACTTCTCAAATTACCCTGGGTGCCTGATGCAGGAGCATCCTGGGTGTAAGAGCAATCTTGCATCACCGAAAAAAACATTTCTAGCTTTTTGTATTCAATAAGGGCTATTTTGTGCAGAGCTGCTATTTATGGAAAGTTACTATTTTTGGTAATTTTTGTATGTGCTCAGAATGATCTGATTTCTTTCTTGGAGGTTCATTTTGGTCATATAAGTCTGCCAGCAAAGTTTCATAGCTAGATCAGGTGTAGTTTTGAAGATATTGAAGATTTTCGGTATTGGCAGTAGGGGACAGAAACTTTGAACTCAGTTTTGAAGGCTTTAGAAGCCCCGGATGAGGTCGAATTTTGGGCTACAATAGTCAATCGGGTCAACTGGTGATGACTTATGGTCTTCGGAAGTTGGGTCAACTGAAATGGCGGAAAATAATTTTTCTTCAAAATTTCTGTTCGGGTTTCAAAATTTATTTTGAGCCGACTATGATGTAATGAAATGTAAAATTGAAATAATTTTAAGTTTGGTCGGCCTTAGGGCTAAATTTCTGGAAACTTCTCGGGCGGTGGAAATTGCCTATATAAGGAAGGTTGTATTATTGTCTTAGGCAGTTCAGAATAGTTCTGGGTAGTAGATCTGGGTATTGATTCGAGGCTTTGTCCTACAGAATATTGTAAGGGAATGCCCATGTGGCTTTGCATATTGTAATTCTGAAAGTTTGTAATTCCACATTTGTGGAGATAATAAGAAGCCAATTTTCTGTTCTTGCATATTGTTGTTGTTTCTCTATTTCTGTTATGTGTTTGTGGTATTAAGGGGAGCACCCTTCATCAAGTGGTATCAGAGCAGGAGTTCTTGAGTGTGTAAACAGATCGCTGACTGTGAGACAGTTTGCACCAGGACCGTGGCTAGGATTTCAGCGCGCATCACGAAAATGCCTCCACGAAGGGAACGTGGCGGAAGAGCTGGTGTTGTAACACTTGAGGTTAAAGAGCTGCAGAGACAAGTGCGAGCATTGCAAGAAGAGATTCGCAGAGGAATGAATCTTAATGTCAGAGACGAAAGCGAGGATGAAGCCGAAGAAGAATATCAAGAAAAGACAAGAGTTGCGATACTGGATTTGAAGAAGCAAGTGGCTGAATTAGAAGCGAAGCTAAGAAAGAGAAAAGTGATTCAAAGAGATGATAATTCTTTAGATGAAGGAAAGAAGGAAGTTACAATGGAGTATCATGCAAGCGGTACAAAAGAAGAGGTAGAGCATGCAAATGAAAAGATTCATGAACCTGTAATTGAAGAGGATGATTTATTAATGAAAATTGTAGCAGTTGAGGAAGAGTGGAACATCTTGATTGGAGGTCAAAGGAAAGAAGCCATTACATGCATTGTTGAGGTCACGGAAGAAGAAAATAAAGATGAAGATGTGAAGAAGTTTGTACAGAGTTGCAGAGTATGTCAGATGGCGAAAGGAGTGAAGCAGAATACAGGGTTGTATCAGCCATTACCTGTACCAGAGAAGCCTTGGGAGGGTATTAGCATGGACTTTATTCTTGGTTTACCGAGGACTCAGCGGGGACATGATTCAATTTTTGTGGTGGTTGATAGATTTTCAAATATGGCACATTTCATTCCCTGCAAGAAGACTACTGATGCTGTTCATGTAGCAGAATTATTTTTCAGAGAAGTAGTGAGACTTCATGGTTTGCCAAAGACCATAGTTTCAGATCGAGACACTAAGTTTGTTGGATATTTCTGGCGTACATTGTGGAAGAAGTTGAAGACAGATTTGAAGTTCAGTTCATCACATCATCCACATACTGATGGACAGATAGAGGTAGTGAATAGAAGTTTGGGAAATTTGCTGAGATGTTTGGTTGGAGATAAGCCAACAGGATGGGATTTGATTTTACCACAGGCGGAATTTGCATACAATAATTCTGTCAAGAGGAGCACTGGTAAATCACCATTCCAGATTGTATATGGAAGTAGTCCAAGAAATGCATCTGAATTGAGGAAGATAGATAAAGGAGAAATAAGTAGTGCTGAAGCTGAAGATTTTGCAGAACACTTGAAGAACATCCATGGGGAGGTGAGGAAGCATATTACCAAAATGAACGCACAGTATAATGCTAAGGCAGATGAGAAAAGGAGGTATAAGGAATTTCAGGTTGGAGATGAAGTCATGGTTCATTTGCGGAAGGAGCGGTTTCCAGTTGGTACATATAACAAGCTGAAAATGAAGAAGTTTGGACCATGTAAGATACTGAAGAAACATGATTCAGGAAACGCATATGAGGTAGAATTGCCTACTGAGCTAAATATTTCACCAGTGTTTCACATTTCAGATTTGACAGAGTATCATGAAGGAGGTGTTGAAGATGAGATCACAGCAGCACAGTGGAGTATTCCAACAACTAGTTCAGACACTAAGGAGATCGAAGATATACTGGACAGTCATATTGGCAGAAGCACAAGGAACAGGATATATGAAGAATATCTGGTCAAGTGGAAAGGACGACCTGTTGAAGATTCATCATGGCTGACAAAGGAGGAGATTAGCCGTTTTGGTTTTCCTTTGCACACCTGAGTCGTGGTAGGGTCACTTCTCAAATTACCCTGGGTGTCTGATGCAGGAGCATCCTGGGTGTAAGAGCAATCTTGCATCACCCAAAAAAACATTTCTATCTTTTTGTATTCAATAAGGGCTATTTTGTGCAGAGCTGCTATTTATGGAAAGTTACTATTTTTGGTAATTTTTGTATGTGCTCAGAATGATCTGATTTCTTTCTCGGAGGTTCATTTTGGTCATATAAGTCTGCCAGCAAAGTTTCATAGCTAGATTAGGTGTAGTTTTGAAGATATTGAAGATTTTCGGTATTGGCAGCAGGGGACAGAAACTTTGAACTCAGTTTTGAAGGCTTTAGAAGCCCCGGATGAGGTCGAATTTTGGGCTGAATGAAGCTTGCTTCATTCAGGCGTTGTAGAGCTCCACGCGCCTTTTCTGAAATGGGGTTACAATAGTCAATCGGGTCAACTGGTGATGACTTATGGTCTTCGGAAGTTGGGTCACCTGAAATGGCGGAAAATGATTTTTCTTCAAAATTTCTGTTCGGGTTTCAAAATTTATTTTGAGCCCACTATGATGTAATGAAATGTAAAATTGAAATAATTCTAAGTTTGGTCGGCCTTAGGGCTAAATTTCTCGAACCTTATCGGGCGGTGGAAATTGCCTATATAAGGAAGGCTGTATTATTGTCTTAGACAGTTCAGAATAGTTCTGGGTAGTAGATCTGGGTATTGATTCGAGGCTTTGTCCTACAGAATATTGTAAGGGAATGCCCATGTGGCTTTGCATATTGTAATTCTGAAAGTTTGTAATTCCACATTTGTGGAGATAATAAGAAGCCAATTTTCTGTTCTTGCATATTGTTGTTGTTTCTCTATTTCTGTTATGTGTTTTTGGTATTAAGGGGAGCACCCTTCATCAAGTGGTATCAGAGTAGGAGTTCTTGAGTGTGTAAACAGATCGCCGACTGTGAGGCAGTTTGCACCAGGACCGTGGCTAGGGTTTCAGCGTGCATCACGAAAATGCCTCCACGAAGGGAACGTGGCGGAAGAGCTGGTGTTTTAACACCTGAGGTTAGAGAGCTGCAGAGACAAGTGCGAGCATTGCAAGAAGAGATTCGCAGAGGAATGAATCTTAATGTCGGAGACGAAAGCGAGGATGAAGCCGAAGAAGAATATCAAGAAGAGACAAGAGTTGCGATACTGGATTTGAAGAAGCAAGTGGCTGAATTAGAAGCGAAGCTAAGAAAGAGAAAAGTGATTCAAAGAGATGATAATTCTTTAGATGAAGGAAAGAAGGAAGTTACAATGGAGTATCATGCAAGCGGTACAAAAGAAGAGGTAGAGCATGCAAATGAAAAGATTCATGAACCTGTAATTGAAGAGGATGATTTATTAATGAAAATTGTAGCAGTTGAGGAAGAGTGGAACATCTCGATTGGAGGTCAAAGGAAAGAAGCCGTTACATGCATTGTTGAGGTCACGGAAGAAGAAAATAAAGATGAAGATGTGAAGAAGTTTGTACAGAGTTGCAGAGTATGTCAGATGGCGAAAGGAGTGAAGCAGAATACAGGGTTGTATCAGCCATTACCTGTACCAGAGAAGCCTTGGGAGGGTATTAGCATGGACTTTGTTCTTGGTTTACCGAGGACTCAGCGGGGACATGATTCAATTTTTGTGGTGGTTGATAGATTTTCAAAGATGACACATTTCATTCCCTGCAATAAGACTACTGATGCTGTTCATGTAGCAGAATTATTTTTCAGAGAAGTAGTGAGACTTCATGGTTTGCCAAAGACCATAGTTTCAGATCGAGACACTAAATTTGTTGGATATTTCTGGCGTACATTGTGGAAGAAGTTGAAGACAGATTTGAAGTTCAGTTCATCACATCATCCACAGACTGATGGACAGACAGAGGTAGTGAATAGAAGTTTGGGAAATTTGCTGAGATGTTTGGTTGGAGATAAGCCAACAGGATGGGATTTGATTTTACCACAGGCGGAATTTGCATACAATAATTCTGTCAAGAGGAGCACTGGTAAATCACCATTCCAGATTGTATATGGAAGTAGTCCAAGAAATGCATCTGAATTGAGGAAGATAGATAAAGGAGAAATAAGTAGTGCTGAAGCTGAGGATTTTGCAGAACACTTGAAGAACATCCATGGGGAGGTGAGGAAGCATATTACCAAGATGAACGCACAGTATAAGGCTAAGGCAGATGAGAAAATGAGGTATAAGGAATTTCAGGTTGGAGATGAAGTCATGGTTCATTTGCGGAAGGAGCGGTTTCTAGTTGGTACATATAACAAGCTGAAAATGAAGAAGTTTGGACCATGTAAGATACTGAAGAAACATGATTCAGGAAACGCATATGAGGTAGAATTGCCTACTGAGCTAAATATTTCACCAGTGTTTAACATTTCAAATTTGACAGAGTATCATGAAGGAGGTGTTGAAGATGAGAGCACAGTAGCACAGTGGAGTATTCCAGCAACTAGTTCAGACACTAAGGAGATCGAAGATATACTGGACAGTCGTATTGGTAGAAGCACAAGGAACAGGATATATGAAGAATATCTGGTCAAGTGGAAAGGATGACCTGTTGAAGATTCATCATGGCTGACAAAGGAGGAGATTAGCCGTCTTGGTTTTTCTCTGCACACCTGAGTCGTAGCAGGGTCACTTCTCAAATTACCCTGGGTGCCTGATGCAGGAGCATCCTGGGTGTAAGAGCAATCTTGCATCACCCAAAAAAACATTTCTATCTTTTTGTATTCAATAAAGGCTATTTTGTGCAGAGCTGCTATTTATGGAAAGTTACTATTTTTGGTAATTTTTGTATGTGCTCAGAATGATCTGATTTCTTTCTTGGAGGTTCATTTTGGTCATATAAGTCTGCCAGCAAAGTTTCATAGCTAGATCAGGTGTAGTTTTGAAGATATTGAAGATTTTCGGTATTGGCAGTAGGGGACAGAAACTTTGAACTCAGTTTTGAAGGCTTTAGAAGCCCCGGATGAGGTCGAATTTTGGGCTACAATAGTCAATCGGGTCAACTGGTGATGACTTATGGTCTTCGGAAGTTGGGTCAACTGAAATGGCGAAAAATAATTTTTCTTCAAAATTTCTGTTCGGGTTTCAAAATTTATTTTGAGCCGACTATGATGTAATGAAATGTAAAATTGAAATAATTTTAAGTTTGGTCGGCCTTAGGGCTAAATTTCTGGAAACTTCTCGGGCGGTGGAAATTGCCTATATAAGGAAGGTTGTATTATTGTCTTAGGCAGTTCAGAATAGTTCTGGGTAGTAGATCTGGGTATTGATTCGAGGCTTTGTCCTACAGAATATTGTAAGGGAATGCCCATGTGGCTTTGCATATTGTAATTCTAAAAGTTTGTAATTCCACATTTGTGGAGATAATAAGAAGCCAATTTTCTGTTCTTGCATATTGTTGTTGTTTCTCTATTTCTGTTATGTGTTTGTGGTATTAAGGGGAGCACCCTTCATCAAGTGGTATCAGAGCAGGAGTTCTTGAGTGTGTAAACAGATCGCTGACTGTGAGACAGTTTGCACCAGGACCGTGGCTAGGATTTCAGCGCGCATCACGAAAATGCCTCCACGAAGGGAACGTGGCGGAAGAGCTGGTGTTGTAACACCTGAGGTTAAAGAGCTGCAGAGACAAGTGCGAGCATTGCAAGAAGAGATTCGCAGAGGAATGAATCTTAATGTCAGAGACGAAAGCGAGGATGAAGCCGAAGAAGAATATCAAGAAGAGACAAGAGTTGCGATACTGGATTTGAAGAAGCAAGTGGCTGAATTAGAAGCGAAGCTAAGAAAGAGAAAAGTGATTCAAAGAGATGATAATTCTTTAGATGAAGGAAAGAAGGAAGTTACAATGGAGTATCATGCAAGCGGTACAAAAGAAGAGGTAGAGCATGCAAATGAAAAGATTCATGAACCTGTAATTGAAGAGGATGATTTATTAATGAAAATTGTAGCAGTTGAGGAAGAGTGGAACATCTTGATTGGAGGTCAAAGGAAAGAAGCCATTACATGCATTGTTGAGGTCACGGAAGAAGAAAATAAAGATGAAGATGTGAAGAAGTTTGTACAGAGTTGCAGAGTATGTCAGATGGCGAAAGGAGTGAAGCAGAATACAGGGTTGTATCAGCCATTACCTGTACCAGAGAAGCCTTGGGAGGGTATTAGCATGGACTTTATTCTTGGTTTACCGAGGACTCAGCGGGGACATGATTCAATTTTTGTGGTGGTTGATAGATTTTCAAAGATGGCACATTTCATTCCCTGCAAGAAGACTACTGATGCTGTTCATGTAGCAGAATTATTTTTCAGAGAAGTAGTGAGACTTCATGGTTTGCCAAAGACCATAGTTTCAGATCGAGACACTAAGTTTGTTGGATATTTCTGGCGTACATTGTGGAAGAAGTTGAAGACAGATTTGAAGTTCAGTTCATCACATCATCCACATACTGATGGACAGATAGAGGTAGTGAATAGAAGTTTGGGAAATTTGCTGAGATGTTTGGTTGGAGATAAGCCAACAGGATGGGATTTGATTTTACCACAGGCGGAATTTGCATACAATAATTCTGTCAAGAGGAGCACTGGTAAATCACCATTCCAGATTGTATATGGAAGTAGTCCAAGAAATGCATCTGAATTGAGGAAGATAGATAAAGGAGAAATAAGTAGTGCTGAAGCTGAGGATTTTGCAGAACACTTGAAGAACATCCATGGGGAGGTGAGGAAGCATATTACCAAAATGAACGCACAGTATAATGCTAAGGCAGATGAGAAAAGGAGGTATAAGGAATTTCAGGTTGGAGATGAAGTCATGGTTCATTTGCGGAAGGAGCGGTTTCCAGTTGGTACATATAACAAGCTGAAAATGAAGAAGTTTGGACCATGTAAGATACTGAAGAAACATGATTCAGGAAACGCATATGAGGTAGAATTGCCTACTGAGCTAAATATTTCACCAGTGTTTAACATTTCAGATTTGACAGAGTATCATGAAGGAGGTGTTGAAGATGAGATCACAGCAGCACAGTGGAGTATTCCAACAACTAGTTCAGACACTAAGGAGATCGAAGATATACTGGACAGTCATATTGGCAGAAGCACAAGGAACAGGATATATGAAGAATATCTGGTCAAGTGGAAAGGATGACCTGTTGAAGATTCATCATGGCTGACAAAGGAGGAGATTAGCCGTTTTGGTTTTCCTTTGCACACCTGAGTCGTGGTAGGGTCACTTCTCAAATTACCCTGGGTGTCTGATGCAGGAGCATCCTGGGTGTAAGAGCAATCTTGCATCACCCAAAAAAACATTTCTATCTTTTTGTATTCAATAAGGGCTATTTTGTGCAGAGCTGCTATTTATGGAAAGTTACTATTTTTGGTAATTTTTGTATGTGCTCAGAATGATCTGATTTCTTTCTCGGAGGTTCATTTTGGTCATATAAGTCTGCCAGCAAAGTTTCATAGCTAGATTAGGTGTAGTTTTGAAGATATTGAAGATTTTCGGTATTGGCAGCAGGGGACAGAAACTTTGAACTCAGTTTTGAAGGCTTTAGAAGCCCCGGATGAGGTCGAATTTTGGGCTGAATGAAGCTTGCTTCATTCAGGCGTTGTAGAGCTCCACGCGCCTTTTCTGAAATGGGGTTACAATAGTCAATCGGGTCAACTGGTGATGACTTATGGTCTTCGGAAGTTGGGTCACCTGAAATGGCGGAAAATGATTTTTCTTCAAAATTTCTGTTCGGGTTTCAAAATTTATTTTGAGCCCACTATGATGTAATGAAATGTAAAATTGAAATAATTCTAAGTTTGGTCGGCCTTAGGGCTAAATTTCTCGAACCTTATCGGGCGGTGGAAATTGCCTATATAAGGAAGGCTGTATTATTGTCTTAGACAGTTCAGAATAGTTCTGGGTAGTAGATCTGGGTATTGATTCGAGGCTTTGTCCTACAGAATATTGTAAGGGAATGCCCATGTGGCTTTGCATATTGTAATTCTGAAAGTTTGTAATTCCACATTTGTGGAGATAATAAGAAGCCAATTTTCTGTTCTTGCATATTGTTGTTGTTTCTCTATTTCTGTTATGTGTTTTTGGTATTAAGGGGAGCACCCTTCATCAAGTGGTATCAGAGTAGGAGTTCTTGAGTGTGTAAACAGATCGCCGACTGTGAGGCAGTTTGCACCAGGACCGTGGCTAGGGTTTCAGCGTGCATCACGAAAATGCCTCCACGAAGGGAACGTGGCGGAAGAGCTGGTGTTTTAACACCTGAGGTTAGAGAGCTGCAGAGACAAGTGCGAGCATTGCAAGAAGAGATTCGCAGAGGAATGAATCTTAATGTCGGAGACGAAAGCGAGGATGAAGCCGAAGAAGAATATCAAGAAGAGACAAGAGTTGCGATACTGGATTTGAAGAAGCAAGTGGCTGAATTAGAAGCGAAGCTAAGAAAGAGAAAAGTGATTCAAAGAGATGATAATTCTTTAGATGAAGGAAAGAAGGAAGTTACAATGGAGTATCATGCAAGCGGTACAAAAGAAGAGGTAGAGCATGCAAATGAAAAGATTCATGAACCTGTAATTGAAGAGGATGATTTATTAATGAAAATTGTAGCAGTTGAGGAAGAGTGGAACATCTCGATTGGAGGTCAAAGGAAAGAAGCCGTTACATGCATTGTTGAGGTCACGGAAGAAGAAAATAAAGATGAAGATGTGAAGAAGTTTGTACAGAGTTGCAGAGTATGTCAGATGGCGAAAGGAGTGAAGCAGAATACAGGGTTGTATCAGCCATTACCTGTACCAGAGAAGCCTTGGGAGGGTATTAGCATGGACTTTGTTCTTGGTTTACCGAGGACTCAGCGGGGACATGATTCAATTTTTGTGGTGGTTGATAGATTTTCAAAGATGACACATTTCATTCCCTGCAATAAGACTACTGATGCTGTTCATGTAGCAGAATTATTTTTCAGAGAAGTAGTGAGACTTCATGGTTTGCCAAAGACCATAGTTTCAGATCGAGACACTAAATTTGTTGGATATTTCTGGCGTACATTGTGGAAGAAGTTGAAGACAGATTTGAAGTTCAGTTCATCACATCATCCACAGACTGATGGACAGACAGAGGTAGTGAATAGAAGTTTGGGAAATTTGCTGAGATGTTTGGTTGGAGATAAGCCAACAGGATGGGATTTGATTTTACCACAGGCGGAATTTGCATACAATAATTCTGTCAAGAGGAGCACTGGTAAATCACCATTCCAGATTGTATATGGAAGTAGTCCAAGAAATGCATCTGAATTGAGGAAGATAGATAAAGGAGAAATAAGTAGTGCTGAAGCTGAGGATTTTGCAGAACACTTGAAGAACATCCATGGGGAGGTGAGGAAGCATATTACCAAGATGAACGCACAGTATAAGGCTAAGGCAGATGAGAAAAGGAGGTATAAGGAATTTCAGGTTGGAGATGAAGTCATGGTTCATTTGCGGAAGGAGCGGTTTCCAGTTGGTACATATAACAAGCTGAAAATGAAAAAGTTTGGACCATGTAAGATACTGAAGAAACATGATTCATGAAACGCATATGAGGTAGAATTGCCTACTGAGCTAAATATTTCACCAGTGTTTAATATTTCAGATTTGACAGAGTATCATGAAGGAGGTGTTGAAGATGAGATCACAGCAGCACAGTGGAGTATTCCAACAACTAGTTCAGACACTAAGGAGATCGAAGATATACTGGACAGTCGTATTGGCAGAAGCACAAGGAACAGGATATATGAAGAATATCTGGTCAAGTGGAAAGGACGACCTGTTGAAGATTCATCATGGCTGAAAAAGGAGGAGATTAGCCGTCTTGGTTTTCCTCTGCACACCTGAGTCGTAGCAGGGTCACTTCTCAAATTACCCTGGGTGTCTGATGCAGGAGCATCCTGTGTGTAAGAGCAATCTTGCATCACCCAAAAAAACATTTCTATCTTTTTGTATTCAATAAGGGCTATTTTGTGCAGAGCTGCTATTTATGGAAAGTTACTATTTTTGGTAATTTTTGTATGTGCTCAGAATGATCTGATTTCTTTCTTGGAGGTTCATTTTGGTCATATAAGTCTGCCAACAAAGTTTCATAGCTAGATCAGGTGTAGTTTTGAAGATATTGAAGATTTTCGGTATTGGCAGCAGGGGACAGAAACTTTGAACTCAATTTTGAAGGCTTTAGAAGCCCCGGATGAGGTCGAATTTTGGGCTGAATGAAGCTTGCTTCATTCAGGCATTGTAGAGCTCCTCGCGCCCTTTCTGAAATGGGGTTACAATAGTCAATCGGGTCAACTGGTGATGACTTATGGTCTTCGGAAGTTGGGTCACCTGAAATGGCGGAAAATGATTTTTCTTCAAAATTTCTGTTCGGGTTTCAAAATTTATTTTGAGCCCACTATGATGTAATGAAATGTAAAATTGAAATAATTCTAAGTTTGGTCGGCCTTAGGGCTAAATTTCTGGAACCTTCTCGGGCGGTGGAAATTGCCTATATAAGGAAGGCTGTATTATTGTCTTAGGCAGTTCAGAATAGTTCTGGGTAGTAGATCTGGGTATTGATTCGAGGCTTTGTCCTACAGAATATTGTAAGGGAATGCCCATGTGGCTTTGCATATTGTAATTCTGAAAGTTTGTAATTCCACATTTGTGGAGATAATAAGAAGCCAATTTTCTGTTCTTGCATATTGTTGTTGTTTCTCTATTTCTGTTATGTGTTTGTGGTATTAAGGGGAGCACCCTTCATCAAGTGGTATCAGAGCAGGAGTTCTTGAGTGTGTAAACAGATCACCGACTGTGAGGCAGTTTGCACCAGGACCGTTGCTAGGGTTTCAGCGCGCATCACGAAAATGTCTCCACGAAGGGAACGTGGCGGAAGAGTTGGTGTTGTAACACCTGAGGTTAGAGAGCTGCAGAGACAAGTGCGAGCATTGCAAGAAGAGATTTGCAGAGGAATGAATCTTAATGTCAGAGACGAAAGCGAGGATGAAGCCGAAGAAGAATATCAAGAAGAGACAAGAGTTGCGATACTGGATTTGAAGAAGCAAGTGGTTGAATTAGAAGCGAAGCTAAGAAAGAGAAAAGTGATTCAAAGAGATGATAATTCTTTAGATGAAGGAAAGAAGGAAGTTACAATGGAGTATCATGCAAGCGGTACAAAAGAAGAGGTAGAGCATGCAAATGAAAAGATTCATGAACCTATAATTGAAGAGGATGATTTATTAATGAAAATTGTAGCAGTTGAGGAAGAGTGGAACATCTTGATTGGAGGTCAAAGGAAAGAAGCCGTTACATGCATTGTTGAGGTCACGGAAGAAGAAAATAAAGATGAAGATGTGAAGAAGTTTGTACAGAGTTGCAGAGTATGTCAGATGGAGAAAGGAGTGAAGCAGAATACAGGGTTGTATCAGCCATTACCTATACCAGAGAAGCCTTGGGAGGGTATTAACATGGACTTTGTTCTTGGTTTACCGAGGACTCAGCGGGGACATGATTCAATTTTTGTGGTGGTTGATAGATTTTTAAAGATGGCACATTTCATTCCCTGCAAAAAGACTACTGATGCTGTTCATGTAGCAGAATTATTTTTCAGAGAAGTAGTGAGACTTCATGGTTTGCCAAAGACCATAGTTTCAGATCGAGACACTAAGTTTGTTGGATATTTCTGGCGTACATTGTGGAAGAAGTTGAAGACAGATTTGAAGTTCAGTTCATCACATCATCCACAGACTGATGGACAGACAGAGGTAGTGAATAGAAGTTTGAGAAATTTGCTGAGATGTTTGGTTGGAGATAAGCCAACAGGATGGGATTTGATTTTACCACAGGCGGAATTTGCATACAATAATTCTGTCAAGAGGAGCACTGGTAAATCACCATTCCAGATTGTATATGGAAGTAGTCCAAGAAATGCATCTGAATTGAGGAAGATAGATAAAGGAGAAATAAGTAGTGCTGAAGCTGAGGATTTTGCAGAACACTTGAAGAACATCCATGGGGAGGTGAGGAATCATATTACCAAGATGATCGCACAGTATAAGGCTAAGGCAGATGAGAAAAGGAGGTATAAGGAATTTCAGGTTGGAGATGAAGTCATGGTTCATTTGCGGAAGGAGCGGTTTCCAGTTGGTACATATAACAAGCTGAAAATGAAAAAGTTTGGACCATTTAAGATACTGAAGAAACATGATTCAGGAAACGCATATGAGGTAGAATTGCCTACTGAGCTAAATATTTCACCAGTGTTTAACATTTTAGATTTGACAGAGTATCATGAAGGAGGTGTTGAAGATGAGATCACAGCAGCACAGTGGAGTATTCCAGCAACTAGTTCAGACACTAAGGAGATCGAAGATATACTGGATAGTCGTA